>CM038680.1:481785567-481935466 GCA_021605205.1 Aegilops longissima | reverse complement strand
TACCCCGCTTGATTAATATTGATGATATGGGTAGTACAAGAGTGGATCTACCACGAGATCGAGAGGCTAAACCCTAGAAGCTAGCCTATGGTATGATTGTTGTTCATCCCACGGACTAAAATCCTCCGGCTTATATAGACACCGGATAGGGTGGGTTACACAGTAGTCGGTTTACAACGGTAGGAGATCTACATATCCAGACGCCAAGCTTGCCTTCCACGCCAAGGAAAGTCCCATCCGACACGGACGAAGTCTTCAATCTTGTATCT
This sequence comes from Aegilops longissima, assembly GCA_021605205.1. Taxonomy (NCBI): domain Eukaryota; kingdom Viridiplantae; phylum Streptophyta; class Magnoliopsida; order Poales; family Poaceae; genus Aegilops; species Aegilops longissima. The sequence goes on along the minus strand of CM038680.1, from coordinate 481,935,197 downwards.
TCATAGTCCGTGAGTCCGGCCAACAGTGATAGTTCGCTATCCGGACACCCCCCTAATCCAGACTCCTCAAGATCCCCGAACCAGCTTCAATGACGACGAGTCCGCGCGCATATTGTCTTCGCATTGCAAGGCGGTTCCTCCTCCTAATACTTCATATAAGATTTTTAACACAAGGATTATGTCCGCTCGCAAAACAAGTTCCACATACCACCATAGAGAGAATAACCTTTGCACAGATCTGGCTGACGATTCTCGCGGCGTGACATCACACCACGGCCAGGCCTTTTATACTCTTCCACCTCAAAGCGGTTTAGCGAGGCAGTTTCTTGGCACGCCTTATCAAAGCGGAGATCATGCCCCTTATTCCGGATTCCCATCAATACGGACGTAACCCAACCGCCCATTGATTATGGCGCTTTGGGAGATAAGCGAGTTTTACAGTTGGCGGGGACGATAGCTCCGTCCGCCCATATAAGGGATAAGGATCCACCTTTAACCCACGCCTTCTTCCTCATTTGCTCATCCATTTCACAAGACTCGAGCTCCAGCGCCAAGTCTGCACATCCTCCTCAACCTTCTCCAGCCATGTCCGGAGCGGAGGCAAGTGGATGGTCTCCTCCGTCACGAGGGACAAGTCAAAAGCTGCGGAAGGCCGGATACTTGTCCAGCGACATCGCGGCAACGGCTCCCCGACGAGGGGCAGCTCATTCCCACCCCTAGGCCCCATGAGAGGGTGGTGTTCCTCACACACTTCCTCCGCGGACTAGGTTTTCCAATTCACCCATTTGTCCGGGGGCTCATGTTCTACTACGGCCTGGATTTCCACGATGTGGCCCCGAACTTCATCCTCAACATCTCGGCGCTTATCGTCAGGTGCGAGGCCTTTCTCGATCCAGCCCCACTTCGCTTATGGCTGAAGACCTTCAATGTCAAGTCAAGGTAGTGGGCGGCCGCCAAGCGGAGTGCGGAGGTGCCATGGTTGGCAAGATGGCCAAAGTCCTATGGCTCGAGGGCTCCTTTGTGGAGACCGTGAAGGGGTGGCAATCGGTGGTTCTACATCACCGAGCCGCTGACTTTCAATGGGCGGCGGCCCCTGATTCGATCCGCTTCCCCCACGCAGCTCACATCATGGAAAGAGACGGGCCTGACGTGTGATTCGGAAGAGCTGTCCGGACTCCAAACCTGCGTCCGAAACCTGGTGGACAAGAATCTCAAGCTTGTCAACGTAATCCAGGTGATGCTCATCCGCCGGATTCTCCCATGCCAGCAATGGGCTTCAAGTTGTGGGAGTTTGATCCGACACAGCACCTACCCTTGAGCCGGCTCTTTGACACTACGTACGAAGATGCCTCAAGGTGCTGTTCAAGGGCACCGGTCCCGTGATCCGCCACCAAGATCATGGATTCAACTCGCAGCGCCAAGCCAACGAGGTAAGTTATTTTACCCTTTATGGGACTCCTTTTTCATAGTTTGACTCAGCGGATCTAAAACTCCCTAACCTTTGACAGATCGGTGAAGACTTCCGGACAGATTGACTGTCCGCCCCTTGCTGAAGACTCCAGCGGACGCCCGATTGACGGGAAGCTCTTGGCTCCGCACCTCACGGGTGCCGAGAAGAAGGCCAAGAAGAAGGACAAGAAGAAGGCCACGAGAACTCGAAGGAGCTCCCGGCGCCAGGTGCTGTCGGACTCATCGTCCGACGACTCTGAGGCGGAATCCTCCCCTGAGGATGAGGAGGAGGAAAAAGAAGCCTCTCCCCCAGCGGGGGGAGATAAGAAAAGGAAGGCCGCCCCGACTGGGGAGGCCGGAGGGTTCAAGAAAGGAAGGACCCTTCCTCCGGAATTCTCCACCAACGCTGACACCGACGAGGAGGAATGGCCACCAAGGGCCAAGCCAATGGCGAGATCGTAAGTGTCCGGACTCCGGAATAGCTCATGACTTCTTATTTGTCGCATAGTGTCTTCTAACGCCGAATATAACCATGTAGCCCGCCCAAGGACGAGCTCGCCGCTTCGTCGAAGCGGCTCCCTCGATTCGGCCGGATGTGAATAGCACTTCACTCGACCGCCTCCTCTCCTCGTGGACGCAGATTTACACCACGTTGGAGTCCCAAAGGGGCCCATCCAGAGGAGGTGGTCCCGAGGCGCCGCCAGTGACCTCCCCGGACTCGGGCGCAAGGGGGCGAAACCCTGAGGGCTCTAAGTCCGCCAGTGCCGGACTCCGCATCGAACCTTCAGTGGTTCCAAAGTCCGCAAGAGGCCCTTCGAAGAAGGGCAAGATCTGCGACGCCGGTGAACTCCGCCCATCCGGAGGCACCAGATAGCTTGCCGGAGGCGCTTAACGGTGCTCTCCATCGACGAGGAGCACCGCATCGTTATGAGTGTGGTGATCCAGAAGTTCATCCGCCAAGAGCGGGCTGGTGATCAGCCTCGCATCAGCCTTCTAACAGTGCTTTGAGGTAAGTTTAGAATATGTAAAAATATTACCGCATTGACAAGAGCTCTCATGCTTAGTTCGTGTTCGGAAAGAAAAACCGGACTGAGGATCTAAAAAGATATACGCAGGAGTCTAACATAAGTATGTCAATATGGGAATTCAGCCTGCGCTGCTGACCTCTTCCGCACTGACTGCGGAGGTCGATGCATTGAAGCAGAGCTTCGAGCGGTCCGAGAACGAGCTCGGCCTTGCCAAGAAGCTGCTCGAGGACAAGGAAGGTAAGTAATACCTTCTTAAAGTAATACCTTGCAGAAAGGATTTGGTTGCAAAAATGACAGGACTAACGTGGGTATTGTAGGGGCCACGAACGAGGTGGCAACCCTGAAGGAAGCGGTGTCCACGGCCGAAAGCAAAGCGGCCGCGGAGCGCACCGAGCGAGAGAAGAAGGAGGCGCGGGTGGCGGAGGTGCGGCAAGAGCTCCAGGCTCCCGTGGAAAAACATGAGAGTTTGGAGCGTGACTCGAAGACTCGAGAGTCCGAGCTCGCCTCGGCTCTTGAGAGTGCCAAAGCCGCTAAGGCCGGAGGCCAAAAAGCAGTCCAGGAAATTGAATCATTAAAGAAGATAGCGGCGGGTAAGGCATTCTTTATGCAAAGCAAGCATGTGAAAGTGAATTATCTATTACTTACCCGAATCCGGAGCTCTCCAGAGCATTCGCAGATCTGCCCTGTAGTGTGTCTAATGCCGCTGCTTTCTACCGCTACGAGGAGGGGAGCTCGACGAAAAGGCGTTCTGGTCTCAAGATGTCGAGGCGGACATCCGTGTGCCCTCGAGCGACCAGCTGAAGCAGCTGGTCGAGCTCCAAAGGTCGCCGAACAGGCCATGAAGGGCCTCATAATTCGGGTGGGCTCAAGGAAGCCATGCCTCGAGCTACTGGCTAGTCTGCGGCTGGTGGATGCCTTCCATGGATTGAAGTCATCAAGCGCCCGTCTGCATTGAAGGTGCCTGTCGGGCCCTTGCCCGTGCTAAAGTGCACTGGGCAAGATGGATGCTGAGAAGCTTGTGACGGACGGGCCACCGCGGCAAGGAGCATCGAAGTCTTAAATGTACTATGAGGGCGCTCAAGGGTGCCCGCTTTATAGCGGTGAATGCTCCAAAGATGTAATTTTTAATAGACTCGCATTTGTTATCCCTGACGCTGAAAACTTGTTCATATGCTCTAAGCAACGCTTGTGAATTTAAAATATTACCTTATGTGTGGCCGCTTATCAAATTTGAGAGATGGCAAGTCGTTGGCTTCAGCCCCATGCCACGAAAGTGTGGGGTGTTCGGATAAACTTGAGCGCTCTTGTTCCCATTCTTGGGTCCTTCGAGGGAGGCGATCAACGCAACGAACAAGGCAACCGGACTATTGTGCTTGAACACTCTCACTTAGCCATAGAATTCTATAATTTTAAATTTCGGCGAAGCCTCTAGTATTCGAACGACGAGTTCGGGGCGCTATCCACGCCTTTGGCCGCATAATGCCGACCTCGCCTAAGCGGCATAAGTCTTTAGGGACCCAAAACCTCTCGAACAGCGACCGCTCTCACCCTATCATGACGGTCAGTTTAAGCTTTTCCACTAAGGTGCTCAACCCAGCTCAACCGGGCACAATCGCAGGGATCTCCCAGCGCTACCTTAGCCGATATAACGGAATGTAAGGTACCAAAACATGGGAGCCGGGCAAACCCAACTATTGACCCAAGACATGATTCGAGTCGATGCATATAATGCTATAAGTTCGGGTGCCGACTTGTGAAAGTGTTCGACTTATCACACCATATCTTTGGGGTACTTAAGCCCTCGGTGTATTGGCCGCACTAAAGTGTACGGGTGCAACGTGTCATGAATGAACATATATATAGATAAAGAAAGGAGTGCAATAATAGGCAAAAGCTATGTATTGTTTATTCAAAAGGTACTGCAATGAAAGCGTAACGATACAAATAGTGCGATAAGCAAGGGATGGGACTATTTGACATGTCCTCTCAGGGGTAAGCTGCGGATGGTATGTAAAACAGGTATAATGCTCGTAGTAGAGACCACCTGGACACTCGACATAGCTTTCTGCTTCCCTGGCTGTTGCATCATGAGTTCGGCAATTCTAGAGCCGGACAGCGCTTCTTGAAAACGGAATCCTGAAAGTAAGAGAAAAGAAGAAAGAAAAAGAATGACACAATCGGGAGCCCCTGGTGCGGTTGAGCCGCATTCTGGGCGTGCCGTGGTTGTGCCCCTCCCCTTATGCCCATGGTAACTCCAGAGCGTAGTTATGTACGCATAGTACTGGCTTCGCAATTTCGCGAGGGCTGGGGTGTTGGTGCCGGATTGCTACGCGTTCTCGGATCGTGCCAGGCGGTCTTGTTGTAGATTACTCCGGGCGCGCTTGACGGTGTCCGGACGTTTAATAGCCGGACTCGAGAATTGCTGTGAGAGGCTGCTTTGCACCTCCGCCGCAAGGGCCGCCGTATGCTCCTCCATTCGGAGAGAGTGTTCGGTGTTTCCATTGACCGTGATTACTCCTCGAGGGCCTGGCATCTTGAGCTTGAGGTACGCGTAATGCGGCACCGCATTAAACTTTGCAAATGCGGTTCGTCCAAGCAAAGGCGTGATAGCCGCATGAACGGGACTATGTCGAAGATTAACTCTTCGCTCGAAGTTATCCGGGATCCAAGACCACTTCGAGTGTAACTGAGCCCGTATAATTGGCCTCTACACCTGGTATGACGCCTTTAAAGGTTGTCTTTGTGGGTTTAATCTTGAGGGGTCTATGCCCATTTTGCGCACCGTATCCCGACAGAGCAGGTTCAGCTGCTACCGCCATCCATCAGACTCTAGTGAGGTGAACTCCGCGATGATTGGGTCAAGAACCAATGCGGCGAATCCACCGTGGCGGATGCTAGTGGGTGGTCCTTCGATCAAAGGTGATCGGGCAGGAGGACCATGGGTTGAACTTTGGGGCGGCTGGTTCCATCGCATATACATCCCTTAGTGCATGCTTCCACTCCCTTTTGGGCATGTGGGTTGCGTATATCATGTTCAGTGATACACCAGGTATTTGTCCTCACTTGTGGGGGGAAGCCCTTCTGTCCTCTATTGTTCGGCGGCCGGGGCTCCTCCTCGTCATCGCTATGCAGCCCCTTGTCATTGAGTTCGCATTTAACTTGCTCGCTTGTTTGAAGACCCAACAATCCCTGTTGGTGTGGTTGGCTGGTTTTTCGGGGGTGCCATGTATTTGGCACGAGCGATCGAGTATTCGGTCCAGATTGGACGGGCCCTGAGTATTTCTTTTGAACGGCTTTTTCCGCTGACCGGTTTAGAGCCTCAATCCAGATTGACCGTCAGATCTTCAAAGATTATCGCCGCACGCGGCGCTTGTGCTTGTTGCGACGCGACCGCCATTATTGTCCTTGGTATCCGAACTACCGTAGTTTTTGGTCAAGTTGTTACTACGAGCTAGCCAGCTGTCCTCTCATGCAAAAGCCGGTCATGAGTGTTGTGAGGGCTGCCATGGATTTCGGCTTTTCTGTCCTAGGTGCCGGGCAAGCCACTCGTCATGGATGTTATGTTTGAAGGCTGTAAGGGCCTCTCGATCCCGGACAATCAACGATTTGATTTTTCTTGGTTAGGAACCGTGTCCAGAATTGTCCGCCGATTCTTCCGCTGCTGAATTATGTGGCTGAGGTCATCGGCATCCGTGGTCGCATATGTGCCCTGGAAGTTATCAAGGAATGCGGCTTCCGTGTCCTCCCAACAACCAATTGATTCTGCTGGCAAGCTGTTAAGCCAATGCCGAGCTGGTCCTTTAAGCTTGAGTGGGAGGTATTTGATGGCGGTAGATCATCACCGCGGGCCATGTGGATATGGAGCAGGTAGTCCTCGATCCAAACCGCATGATCTATTGTGCCATCGTATGATTCGATGTTTACGGGTTTGAAACCTCGATTTGATGATCCATCACTTCCCTCGTGAAGCATAGTGGGTGTGCGGCGCCTCAGATTGAGCTATATCACGACGCAGCTCAAATGAGCTTTGTTCATCGTGTTCGCATGATCGGAATTGCTCTATCCGCGTGATGCTTATCATCACGGTCGTGGGCGCCCACGCCGATCCGTAGATCGATCTTGTTTGCCTTGCCTTGTCCTCCAATATGTCTCGCAGGTCCGCGCTGCTTCCCATGCCTTTGGTATTTTTCGAGCGACGCCTGGTGCGGCTTGAATGGAGGGCCTAGAGGCCTCTCCGTCATGGCTACGGGTGGCTGGTCGGCCGTGATCATACGCGGGTGATGTAGGTTTGGGTGCTTCCTCCTCTAATTGGGGTAGAAGCCTGCGCTTTGGGTATCTCTTGAGGGGCGCTCGAGTTCAGATTTTCGCTGCAAGGACTTCACCATCTGCCAGCCTAGCAAGTCTTGGTCGCTGTCGGTGTGAAACCCGCGGATCTCGGTAGGGGGTCCCGAACTGTGCGCCTAGGGCGGATGGTCACAGGAGACAAGGGACACGATGTTTTACCCAGGTTCGGCCCTCTCGATGGAGGTAATACCCTACCCTGCTTGATTAATATTGATGATATGGGTAGGAAAAGAGTAGATCTACCACGAGATCAAAGAGGCTAAACCCTAGAAGCTAGCCTATGGTATGATTGTTGTTCGTCCTACGGACTAAAACCCTCCGGTTTATATAGACACCAGATAGGTTAGGGTTACACAGAGTCGGTTACAATGGTAGGAGATCTACATATCCAGACGCCAATCTTGCCTTCCAAGCCAAGGAAAGTCCCATCCGGACACGGGACGAAGTCTTCAATCTTGTATCTTCATAGTCCGTGAGTCCGCCAACGGTTATTGTTCGCTATCCGGACACCCCTAATCCGGACTCCTCAAGAGCTCCCTAACCAGGCTTCAATGACGATGAGTCCGGCGTTGATTGTCTTCGCATTGCGAGGCGGGTTCTTCTCCAAATTCCATATACTTGTCGAATAGTGTCCGCTTCGATAAATGCTGTGCTCCTTGGCTTCTACGCCCAATAATGGCCATCTTCCACGTGTTTGAATGAATGCTAAAAGCCGTGGTATTTTTACAATTACCCTAGCTGCGCAAATGAGCCGCCTATAAAAGGGGCGAGGTTCTAGATCTGAGTCACACCATCCCCCTTCATGAAGCTTTCATCGAGCGCCATCGACCAAAGCCCATTCCATCATGGACAATGACGCAGCTCCTCCTTCCGCCTCCCAAATTTCTCACTCGAAATTGGGAGAGATGCTCACCCAGATAGCGAGCTAGTTATACTCCAAGCCAAGGGATTTCTTCCCCGCCTTCATGGTCCCGGTTTGAGCCGGACTTGCCACCTACAAGGGCGGGAAGCAAGCGGAGAGTGTCCCCGGTCCCTCTAAAGGAGAGCGGTATGCTTCATCTCTTATCTAGTAAGAGGACTCGGATTTCCAATACATCCGCTTTCTCCGGGGCTCTTGGAGTTCTACGGCCTCCAGCTTGCACCACCTTACTCCTGCCTCCATCTTGCACATCGCGGGCTTCGTGGCCCTTTGCGAACTGTTCTTGGGCGCCGAGGCTCATTTCGGCTGTGGAAGAGATTATTCTGCCTAGTACCCCGCTCTCATGAGGGGTCAATATATCAAGTGGGCGGAGCCGAGCTATGGCGCATCGCCGGGACTGGATACCTATCCGGAACCCCGAAGAAAGCGTCTGAAGACTGGCCTTCGGAATGGTTTTACATGGAGGACGTCCTGCTACCGGATCCTGTTCGGATCGGCCTTCCGGAGTTCAGCAATGCTCCTCTGAACAAGCGCCTAAGCTGGCGCCCCCGGAGGGAAAATGACTGGGATGTCCTCTATCTGATGAGCCGAATAAGGTTACTGGCTCATGCCGGATTGACCATGATTGGAGTCATGGCAATCTGCATTATGAGGGGAGTGCAGCCTCTCCAATATAGGGGCCACCCCATGTGGGATTTCAACGGGGAGGACGATGCCACCCGCCATGGCCGCAAAGGGCCGGGATCGGTCACCGAACTGGTGAAGATCTTGTCCGCCATGTATAAAGGGAGGAGGACGGATTTCCTCCGTCAATCCATCAAGGAGTTTTCTTCAATAATCCTCGCTGGGTAAGCAAACATCTTTGTGACCTGTCCGATCCATGTTCCCATGGTTAAATATCTCATTTCGTGGTTTCTACGCGAGAACTGCGCCGATCAGGAGAAGATACACAGCCCGCTTCACAACCCGAGGATCCGAACGGTCCTCGATCCGACCTCCAAGAGGATCCGGATATAAAGGTGGAGTTGATCGACGGGGTATTCCACCAACTTAGCATCGACAATGCTTTGATTGCCATCACGGCCGATTACCCCGGAATACTTCCAGCCTCACAGGTAACTGAGACCAAGGTCCCAATATTCTGATAATGACCCATCCGTGCTTATTTCTTGATCACCGTATACCAATGGTGGTTCGCAGGGGGTACCTTCGAGGCAGGAAGCCGAGCCCGCGGCGGCTAGCCAACAAGGGGCAGTACGGCACCGCAGGCTAAAAAGGAGTGCGGTCCGGATCAAACTCCGCCGAACGGTATGGCGGTCACCATGTTCCTAGGATTGATTCTCGAAGGCGATTAATGCCGACGCTCTTTTCAGGAAAAGAGCGCCGCGACCGAGTCCGGAGAGGTTGTTAATCGAACCTCCGCCGCCAGCTCCAAAGTCGGGTCCAAGCGGAGGCGTAACACGAGGCGACGCCGGACGCCCTCCGAAAGAGGATGCCAACAGATTGTCCGCCACCAACTCCGAGGTTGAGAGCGCTTGAATCACAGCGCGCCGGGACAGTTCTTTCAGGACGATGTTTCTCCCAAGAGGCCTTGAATGCCTTCAATTCGAGATGCGCACTGCGTGCCGCCAAGATGGTCTAGCCAGAGCTACTGAGCAAGATGTAAAGGACATACGGTAAGGAAATTTGACAGTTATATATGCAGAGCCCCTAGACTTAAAATACTTAGATTAACTGATTTAAGGATCATTTGTTATGCAGGATCTTACAAAAAAGAATACCGATCGTCCCAGAGAGCTTGAAGAGTGCAAGGCCCAACTTGAGGTCAAGACTAGCAGCTGCTGTGGGGAGCCACGGAGACCCCTCCGTAATATACGCCTCAAAAGATAAATAGTTTATGAAGTGCGGCGGTGTGTAACTGACAAAAACATTGCAGATGGCGCCGACTAGATCCGACAAGCAACAGCTCTTGCGCCAGCTAAAGGCCGGCGAGAGCGTGCTTACAAGGGTGCGGCAGAGAAAATAACCTCCAAGATGCCAACACCAAGCTGGGTGAGGAACTAAAGGATGTTCATGCCCAATTGTCCGACCAGAAGGAGAATCGGCGGCTTCGCGCGGCATTTTCAAGAGTGCTTGAGCTAACTTTGAAAGAGTTCGCGAGGAAGGCGACTAACATAAACATGTATGTAGGTTTGCTCACGTGTCGCCCCGAGGAGGAGATGCCCAGTTCTTCGGTGGTCTTCTTCCGAATATGTGAGCTGCACGAACGAGTCCGCAGTGATGAAAGGCATCGCCAGTGCCTTATGGCCATCTATCTCCCCGCCTCAAGGCATTGGGGAGCTGGGAGAGCTGCTTCAAGGAGCACGGCGCGCTCCGCTATGGAAGATATCGGCCTGCCGTCAAGGCGCCAGGAAGGCCTGGGCCATGGTAAAGACGTGGTACACGGTTGTTGACCCAAACCACATGGCCGAGGTCGGACTCAGGGGCCCGATGGGATGGAGATCCTCAGAAGTTTAGTGTACGCCAAGTAGAATTGGCCGCCAAGTATTCCCAAAGAAGATTGTAAATTAGATAGCCTATTAGATGGCATTGAGGAGGAATACAATGAGTCGAGTTGACTATGTAAAAATATGACATGAAAAAAATGTCTTCTAGCAGGATTGTAGATCGCTTGTCATAGCGGACCTTTTCGCTCAATTCGTGACCCAATAGTCCGGAGTGTGTCCGAATACCTTCGTGGTTATATAAGAACCAGGGTATGCATGGAGACAAGGCGTAGGGGTCATTGTTGCTGTATTAGACAAGTGCCCAACTAGTTACGTTATATTACATGGGTAGTAAGAAACATCTTCCAGAGAGAATAGTTCCGTTAAGGGTTCCTTTCGCTGGGATGCATGCCCTAAAGTGCATGTCAAAGCTGCTATGAAAGGAGAAAATCATCCGGGGCAGATGGGTAAAAATTAAAATCATCTTTCAGTTCACCGATCGAATATTCCTTAAGAACGCTTAGCTTTCGCTTCACTCAGCCGAGGTACACATCCGCTGACCGGCAAGAATAATCGCAGAGGTGCTCCTTTACCACCTAGCCGAACAATCGGGAACGAGGGGTAAGCACAGAGCCAGCAACCCAGCTTGGCCAAAACTTAAGTCATATCGATGCATATAATGGTGAATAAAAGGTACATGCGGAAGTTTAACGATGTGTTGGGCATGAAGCCCGTAAATAAGCTTCGCTAAAGAAGCCCCGGTATAATGAGCGCGACAGCGCGGCAAGTATGTGCGAAAAAAGCACAAACGAGCCTCTAGAGGCTTCAAGAAGAAGGAGGAGGAAGGAGAGAAATAAAAGACAGCCAAAATAGCAAATGTAAACGGAGGAAGGAGACGAACTTGAGTCCGGCGCTTAGGCGAGAATCTTCAGAGACGGGCTGCGCTCCATGGGTTCGCTCGAGTCGGTTATCCGATGCGTTTACAGATGGTATGCTCCGCCGTCGTGACCTGGTCCATGATGAAGGGACCTTCCCATTTGGGCTTGAGTTTGTCCTTTTCTTGTCCGCAGGCGAGAACTAGTTCGACAACGTTATAAGCCTTGGCCCGCATTTCCCTACTTTGATATCTTCGAGCCTGCTGTTGATAGAATGCGTAACGAGCTTTTGCCACGCCGCGCCCTCCTCCAATGCGCCCAACTGTCCTGCCGATCGAGCTCGGCTTCTCTTTCTTCATACATGCGCACGCGAGGTGAGTCATGTATTATGTCGCAGGTAGGACTACCTTCGCGCTGCATACACCATAAAGAATGGTGTGAACCGTAGCATGATTCGGCGTGGTCCGCAGCCCCTGTAGTACGGAGTCGAGCTCCTCAACCCAAAGGTGTGTTAGATTCCTTGAGGAACCGCACTAGTCTGGGTTTAATGTCGCCATGATTAGACCATTTGCTCGCTCGACTTGGGCGTTGGTTTGAGGGTGATAGATCGAGGCGTAATCGAGCTTGATGCCCATGTTTTTGCACCATAATTTGACCTCATCGGCCGTGAAGTTGGTGCCGCTATCGCGATGATACTGTGGAGGAGACCGTAACGGTGCACTACCCCGATATGAAGTCTATCACCGTCCGGATTCTGCCGCTTTAATGTGCTTGGCCTCTATCCATTTGGTGAATTTATCCACCATGACCAATAGGTATTTTTGCTTGTGGGTTCCTCCCTTAAGGGGTCCAACCATTTCAAGCCCCTGCACCGCAAACGCCGTGTGATGGGTATAGTTTTAAGGGCGGTGGGTGGCATGTGGCTTTGGTTAGAAAAAGTCGGCAACCGACGATTGTTGGACTAAGTCCTCAAGATCTCGCCAGTGCCGCCGGCCAATAAAATCCTGTACGGAAGGCCTTGCCTACAAGGGCCTGTGCTGCGCGTGGTGCCCACCCAGTCCGCATGAATTTCAGCCAGAGGTTTCGCCTTCCTCTTCGGAGATACACCTTTGAAGGACTCCGTAGTGCTTTTCTTATAAAGCTCTCCTCATGGACTTTATAGGCTTTAGATCGCCGCACTATGCAGCGAGCCTCATTTTGGTCTTCGGGAGTTCCCGCCTAGTTAGGTAGGCTAGGAATGGTTCCGCCCACGGGCGATAACCGCCATTATTTCGTGAGCGGAGGGTGTTATCTCGGGGCAGAGCCTCCGCCAGTGTCGAGTGTTCGGCGTCAGCAAAGGCGTTGGGTCCGGATTGTTATTGTCGGACTCCTTCCCATAGTACGGATGGCTTGAACAGCCGCCCAGAAAGATATTGGGTGGGACGGCATCGCTTTTGCACCGATGCGCGCTAATATATCCGCCGCCGGTTGTTATCCCGGCTATATGATGAAATTCGAGCCCTTCAACTGCGGCTGACATTTTTAGGACCGCATTGCGGTATGCTGCCATTTTCGGATCTTTGGCATCAAAGTCCCCGCTTATTTGAGATATTGCGAGGTTCAATCCTCGCGCACCTCTAGGCGCTGAATGCCCATGGAGATCGCCATCCGGAGGCCGTGCGTAAGGGCCTCAGATTCGCCGCGTTGTTGGAGTCCGTATACATTATTTGAACGACGATGGACTATGTCCCCGATTGGGGACGCCAGACGACGCCAGCCCCTAGGCCGCCAACATTTTGGAGCCGTTAAAGTGCATGATCCAATTGGAGTATGCGCCGACTTTTAGGGAGTTCAGCCAGTCCATTCGCCACGAAGTCGGCCAAAACCTGCGACTTAATAGCTCGCCGTGGCTTATAAGTTATGTCGAATGGAAGGAGCTCTATGGCCCATTTAGCAATCCGCCCGCTGCGTCATGTTGTTTATAATGTCGTTAAGAGGTACTTCGAGGCTACCGCTATCGAACACTCTTGAAAGTAGTGTCGCTGCTTCGGATGCTATGAACATCGCAGATGCTATCTTTTGATAGTGTGGGTACCGGACTTGCATGGAGTTAGGACAGTGGACACATAGTAAACCGGTTTTTGAAGAGGGAACCGTGTCCGTCCGCTTCTCGCTCGACAACGAGCACCGCTACCGACAACTTGATGTGTTGCGCGATATATAATAGCATTGGTTCACCCATGTTGGGCGCGGCCAGGACCGGATTTGTTGCCAAAATGGCCTTTATTTCTTCGAGTCCGACCGTGGCGGCATCTGTCCACTCAAAGTGTTCGGTGCGGCGGAGGAGGTGGTAAAGGGGTAATGCCTTTTCTCCCAAACGGGAAATAAAGCGGCTTAGAGCTGCTACGCATCCCGTCAATTTTTTTAGCCGTGTCACTCCATGGATTTATTGTTGCTACTTGGTAGACTTCGGCAAGGTTGCGGAGTGTTCGTTTTCGCATGTTATTTGATGCGAAAGTCTCGAAGACTGTTAACACCATACTGGTGTTGCTGGGCTGGAATTCTGAAGCTAGAAGCTCTTCGCCACTTTTGGCCACCTGCCGTAGTATCCAACATGCTTGAAGGCTATGAGTTGGAGTGGCGCCCTACGTGCTATGAATTTTGCAGGTCCGCTTAGCCAACCCTCCAAGACGGTTCTGCACTTTAGGGGTTTTGGTTTTTGGTATTTAACACAGGTGCTTGATAATGATGCACCCTTTTATTTCGGACTAGGGATGTATTCGGGCCGGATTATCCCAAAATTTACTTTCGGTTTTCCAGCGCTTCCATCACACAAGACTTTCATACTATGGTCACCAAGTCAGCAAAGTGTAATTTCAATGACGACTTATGGCGCTTAGGATTCCCTTGTCCGGCAATTATTGCAGAAAATTGGGATTGCGCCCTCCTCAAGGCAGTCCTTTATCCTGCTCATAACAAGGAGGAATCTGCCCAAGAATGATGTACTGCTTCAGCGGCTCTGCCAATTCGAGAGAGATCACTAATGTTTGGGTGGGCAGGTGGAACTAGATCCGAACCCCGCCCAATTTAGGACTCAGGGTCCGGAAGTTTCCGAACTCGAAGTTTGGATTTTGAGTGTTATCCAATGAGTCCAACCCGTCACCGACTTTAAGTTCAGGGCTTGATCGACATCCATCCCTCTCCGGAATCCGCATGGAGGGATCGAACCGGACGAGCTAGTCCTTAAGATAGAAGAAGAATCGCCGCATTGCTCCTCTATCACAGCAACATGATGGGTAGCCCGGGAGAGTTGATCTCTAAGATCGGTTTTAGGCCCGATCCGTCGTAGTCTGTGGCGACTCCCGTGATGCATGGCGCGATCCAAGAGCTCGCTTACTGAGGAGATCTCGATCGGATCTAACTGCTCAGCAAGTTCAATCAACATGGAGATTGGTTTTGATGACTCGAGAGGTCATCGCTTGCGCGGTATTTAACCGGGCGGTCATAAGAAACCACCTAGCCAAAGAGTCTCACCAGCGCCAAGGCTCGCTTACGATAGTATCGCCTTTAAAGACGGATGAGGCATCCTACCCGACGGCGATGGCACGAGGAACTCTCAAAGAAAGCACCAATGTCGGTGTCAAACCGCGGATCTCGGTAGGGGGTCCCGAATCAGGCCTAGGCGGATGGTAACAGAGACAAGGGACACGATGTTTTTACCTGTGTTCGGCCCTCTCGATGGAGGTAATACCCTACTCCTGCTTGATTAACATTGATGATATGGGTAGTACAAGAGTAGATCTACCACGAGATCAAGGAGGCTAAACCCTAGAAGCTAGCCTATGGTATGATTGTTGTTCGTCTCTATGAACTAAAACCCTCCAGCTTTATATAGACACCGGATAGGTTAGGGTTACACGTAGTCGGTTACAATGGTAGGAGATCTACATGTCCAGACGCCAAGCTTGCCTTCCACGCCAAGGAAAGTCCCATCCGACACGGGACGAAGTCTTCAATCTTGTATCTTCATAGTCCAGAGTCCGCCAACGGTGATAGTTCGCTATCCTGACACCCCTAATCCGGGACTCCCCGGCCAGCTCTAAGTTGCTACTGCTTTTTCTTGAGGCTGCTTGCCGTGGCCATAAGCTCCGCTTGAAACGCCTCCTGCTCGGCGGGATCCTCAGCACGACAAATTCGCTTCGCCGAGGCTTGCCTCATCTTCGAGGGAAGCATATAATTATCGCCCTCCACCTCCCCGCCTCGCCGCCTATCGAGGGCTGGCTTCTCCTCCTCCTGTGTTGAATCCTGCTGGAGGAGGTTGTCTTCGCACCGTCCGGGTGTTATTATCTCCGTGCCGGAATCCCGCTTTTGCTGTGGCGGATTTAGAGCGGCGCCACGACGCCGGCGCTGGGCTGTTTCTGAGGGGTCATCCTCCGCTGTTCCATCGCTGCTCCTATCTTTGGGATGTCCACCATGTATATGTCGATGATGAGGGGACTTCCAGGCCTCTGTAGGCACTGGTTCTTGGTCTTATCCAGCATCATCGCCCATACCGCTGATGTCTTCGAGTCGAAGTCGAGCATGTCGGTTAAATCATCGACAAGGCTACAAAGTGGGTGGTGGGTGGGCGCTGAATTTCTTCGTCGTCCGCATCCCAACCTTCCCGACCGTAGTCCGCCAGGCTCTCCCGATAAAGAGAGAGACTTTAGTGAATTCAGGATGTCGCCAAAGGGCGAAAAGCCCGAAGATGTCCGTGGCAGTGAACTCCATAATCGGCGCCCAATTGATTCGATTGGGGCGCGGAGGGTTCGGAATCCGAGAGGAGTCCGCACCTGGAGTCACGGTCTTCGCAGCGACAGGGATGTTGTTCGCTTACTCGCCAGAGATCGTGAGCCCCGAGGCGTGTCCAGCCACTCGCCCTCGATCGGCGGAGTCGGCCCGAGCAAAGGGTCGGAGCGGACGCTGGTGCGCCAACAGGCACCGCTCGGGCGCAGAGCTAGATCGCGCCCATCAAGACAAGGCGGCGCGCTTGGTGGGCTCAAACTGGTCAAGATCAAGTCTCCGCGATGTCGGCCGTAGTTCAAACTCCCAAATCTGACCTGATGGCCAGGGCGAGGTTTCGATCTGCTCCAGATGGCGGCGAATTGCCCGCAGCAAAGCCGCCAATACGTAAGATCTGTCCGGGAGAAAAGTCTCACCTCGACCGCGCCGTTATTGATGATCGAACGAGACATCGGGCCTAAGGATGACGACACGGAGGAGCTCTCAATGAAAGCACCAATGTCGGTGTCAAACCGCGGATCTCGAGTAGGGGGTCCCAAACTCAGCGCCTAGGCGGATGGTAACAGGAGACAAGGGACACGATGTTTTTACCCAGGTTCGGCCCTCTCGATGGAGGTAAAACCCTACTCCTGCTTGATTAATATTGATGATATGGGTAGTACAAGAGTGGATCTACCACGAGATCGAGAGGCTAAACCCTAGAAACTAGCCTATGGTATGATTGTTGTTCGTTTCACGGACTAAAACCTCCAGCTTTATATAGACACCGGATAGGGTTAGGGTTACACGTAGTCGGTTTACAGCGGTAGGAGATCTACATATCAAGATCGCCAAGCTTGCCTTCCACGCCAAGGAAAGTCCCATCGACACACGGACGAAGTCTTCAATCTTGTATCTTCATAGTCCAGAGTCCGCCAACGGTGATAGTTCGCTATCCGACACCCCCTAATCCGGACTCCCTCGCCAGCTCTAAGTTGTTGCTGCTTTTCTTGAGGCTGCTTGCCGTGGCTATAAGCCTGCGCTTGAAACGCCCCTGTTCGGCGGGATCCTCGTGCACGACAAATTGCCTTCGCCGAGGCTTGCCTCATCTTCGGAGGGAGGCATATAATTATCGCCCTCCACCTCCCTGTGCCGCCGCCTATCGAGGGCTGGCTTCTCCTCCTCCCGTGCTGAATCCTGCTGGAGGAGGTTGTCTTCGCACCGTCCGGGTGTTATTATCTCCGTGCCGGAATCCCGCTTTTGCTGTGGCGGATTTAGAGCGGCGCCACCGACGCCGGGCGCTTGGGCTGTTTCTTGAGGGGTCATCCTCCGCTGTTCCATCGCTGCTCCTATCTTTTGGGATGTCCACCATGTATATGTCTTATGACGAGGTGGACTTCCAAAGGCCTCGTAGGCGCTGGTTCTTGGTCTTATCCAGCATCATCGCCCATACCGCCGATGTCTTCGAGTCGAAGTCGAGCATGTCGGCTAAATCATCGACAAGGGCTACAAAGTGGGTGGTGGGTGGGCATTGAATTTCTTCGCCATCCGATCTCAACCTTCCCGACCGTAGTCCGCCAGGCTCTCCGATAAAGAGAGAGACTTTAGTGAATTCAGGATGTCGCCAAAGGGCGAAGTGCCGAAAGATGTCCGTGGCAGTGAACTCCATAACCGCGCCCAATTGATTCGATTGGGGGCGCGGAGGGTTCGGAGTCCGAGAGGAGTCCGCACCTGGAGTCACGGCTTCGCAGCGACAGGGATGTTGTTCGCTTAATCGCCAGAGATCGTAGCCCCGAGGCGGTGTCCAGCCACTCGCCCTCGACGGCGGAGTCGGCCCGAGCAAAGGGTCGGAGCGACGCTGGTGCGCCAACAGGCAATCGCTCGCGGCAGAGCTAGATCGTGCCCATCGACACAAGGCGGCGCTGCTTGGTTGTGGCTCAATCCGTCAAGATCAAGTCTCCGCGATGTCGGCCGTAGTTCAAACTCCCAAATCTGACCTGATGGCCAGGGGCGAGCTTTCGATCTGCTCCGGATGGCGGCGAATTGCCCGCAGCGGCAAAGCCGCCGAATACGAAGATCTGTCCGGGGATAAAAGTCTCACCCTGGACCGCGTCGTTGTTGATGATCGAACGAGACATCGGGCCTAAGGATGACGACACGGAGGAGCTCTCAATGAAAGCACCAATGTCGGTGTCAAAACCGGCGGATCTCGAGTAGGGGGTCCCAAACTGTGCGTCTAGGCGGATGGTAACAGGAGACAAGGGACACGATGTTTTTACCCAGGTTCGGGCCCTCTCGATGGAGGTAAAACCCTACTCCTGCTTGATTAATATTGATGATATGGGTAGTACAAGAGTGGATCTACCACGAGATCAGAGAGGCTAAACCCTAGAAACTAGCCTATGGTATGGTTGTTGTTCGTCCTACGGACTAAAACCCTCCAGTTTATATAGACACCGGATAGGGTTAGGGTTACACCGAGTCGGTTTACAGCGGTAGGAGATCTACATATCAGTATCGCCAAGATTGCCTTCCACGCCAAGGAAAGTCCCATCCGGACACGGGACGAAGTCTTCAATCTTGTATCTTCATAGTCTAGGAGTCCGCCAACGGTGATAGTTCGCTATCCGACACCCCTAATCCGGACTCCTCGGCCAGCTCTAAGCTGCTGCTTTTTCTAAGGCTGCTTGTCGTGGCTATAAGCCCGCTTGAAACGCCCTATTCGGCGGGATCCTCAGCACGACAAACTCGCTTTCGCCGAGGCTTGCCTCATCTTCGGAGGGAGGCATATAATTATCGCCCTCCACCTCCCCGCCTGCCGCCTATCATGAGGGTTGGCTTCCTCCTCCTCGTGCTGAATCCTGCCGAGGAGGTTGTCTTCGCACCGTCCGGTGTTATTATCTCCCGTGCCGGAATCCCGCTTTTGCTGTGGTGGATTTAGAGCGGCGCCACGACGCCGGGCGCTTGGGCTGTTTCTTGAGGGTCATCCTCCGCTGTTCCATTGCTGCTCCCATCTTTTGGGATGTCCACCATGTATATGTCTTATGACGAGGTGGCCTTCCAAAGGCCCTCGTAGGCGCTGGTTCTTGGTCTTTCCAAAGATCATCGTCCATACCGCCGATGTGTTCGAGTCGGTCGAGGATGTCGGTTAAATCATCGACAAGGGCTACAAAGTGGGTGGTCGGTGGGCTGAATTTCTTCGTCGTCCATATCCCAACCTTCCTAACCGTAGTCCGCCAGGCTCTCCGATAAAGAGAGAGACTTTAGTGAATTGAGTATGTTGCCAAAGGGCGAGTGCCGAAAGATGTCCGCGGCAAGGAACTCCATAACCGCGCCAAATTGATTTGATTGGCAGGGGCGCGAGGGTTCGAGTCCGAGAGGAGTCCGCACCTTGGAGTCACGGCCTTCGCAGCGACAGGATGTTGTTCGCTTAATCGCCAGAGATCGTAGCCCCGAGGCGGTGTCCAGCCACTCGCCCTCGATCGGCGGAGTCGGCCCGAGCTAAGGGTCGGAGCGGACGCTGGTGCGCCTCCGTGGCACTCGCTCGGGCGGCAGAGCTAGATCGCGCCCATCGAGACAAAGGCGGCGCTATTGGTGTGGCTCAATCCGTCAAGATCAAGTCTCCGCGGATGTCGGCCGTAGTTCAAACTCCCAAATCTGACTCGATGGCCACGGGCGAAGCTTTCGATCTGCTCCAGATGGCCAAGTGAATTGCCCGCAGCAGCAAAGCCGCCGAATACGAAGATCTGTCCGGGAGAAAAGTCTCACCGACCGCCGTTGTTGATGATGGAAGGAGCCATCGGGCCTAAGGATGACGACACAGAGGAACTCTCAATGAAAGCACCAATGTCGGTGTCAAACCGCGGATCTCGGTAGGGGGTCCCGAATCAGCGCGCTAGGCGGATGGTAACAGGAGACAAGGGACACGATGATTTTACCCAGGTTCGGGCCCTCTCGATGGAGGTAAAACCCTACTCCCGCTTGATTAATATTGATGATATGGGTAGTACAAGAGTGGATCTACCACGAGATCGAGAGGCTAAACCCGAGAAACTAGCCTATGGTATGATTGTTGTTCTTCCCACGGACTAAAACCCTCCGGTTTATATAGACACCGGATAGGGTTAGGTTACACGTAGTCGGTTTACAACGGTAGGAGATCTACATATCCAGATCGCCAAGCTTGCCTTCCACGCCAAGGAAAGTTCCATCCGGACACGGGACGAAGTCTTCAATCTTGTATCTTCATAGTCCAGGAGTCCGGCCAACGGTGATAGTTCGGCTATCCGGACACCCCCTAATCCAGGACTTCCTCACCGAGACTCGCCTGCCGGCGACTCCTCTAGCCGGCACTACCGTCTCCACCAACCTGCCCGACTCGCCTGTTGCTCCCTTGGCCTGATCCGCCGTCTTTACTTTTCTGCTCGTTACTCTTTTGAACAACTTTTTATTAATTTGCCCAGTTCCACCCACTGGGGGTGTATTCAAACTATGTTGAATGCTGGCCTTTCGAAGGCCTTTTGTGTAAATATAATCATGCATGTGTTTGGCTTCCATTCATGTTTGCTTTTCATCTTTTGGTTGTTTCCTTTGCAGCCTTCCCTTGGTCGCCGCCATCCCAGCCGTACAGCTGCTCTGTAGTCTGTGGCTGGGGAAGGACTTGGCCGTTTTGGGAAGGCAAGTTCTCGAGCTTTCTTAGATTGTATCAAGGTGAATGGGAAGCCGGCCAGCCGGCTGCTCTGACAGCCGGTTGGCGGGGTGGGAAGCCGGCTTGCGTTATATAAGTTCATTAGTCCTTAGCCGTTTTTCATGTGGGTATCAGTTCCTGCCTTTGGCCCTTGCCAGCTGGACAGCCTATTCTTCGAGCTGCGGCTTTCGACAAGAGAGGGCTTGGGTGCTGGCACACTACTTGTCTGACTGCAGGTAGAACTTGAATATAACTCATATGGCAAGTCCCTCGGCCGATCGGTCGAACTCCAAAAGGGACTTAAAAAATGAATGTAGTGACATAATCACAATCATGATACTCATCATTCATAGATAAAAGAGGGTAGTCCCCGAGTGTTCCTCGGGGGGGCCATTGTCTCATACTTAGTACAAAAGGTAGCGTGGTACATACTGCTTTTTAACTGTAAAATCTTCGGAGGAGATTGGCGTTCCATGGTCGTTCCGACTCCTTGCCGGAATCATCTCTCTTGCGTGCCTTCGGCTTCTGCACGTCGATCAGGTAGTAGGAGTCGTTACCTAATGCTCTGCTGATGATGAAGGGGCCTTCCCAAGGGTCCGAGAGATTGTGTTGGCCGGCTGTTCGCTGGATCAGCCGGAGCACAAGGTCACCCTCTTGGAAGGATCTTGGCTTGACCTTCCGGCTGTGGTAGCGGCGCAAACCTTGCTGGTGGATGGCGGACCGGCTGAGGGCAAACAGCCGACTTTCTTCCAGCAGGTCGACACCGTCTTCTCGTGCTTCCTTAGCCTCCGCCTCCGTGTACATGGTGACCAGAGGTGAGTCGAACTCGATGTCATTTGGGATGACAGCCTCGGCACCATATACAAGGAAGAAAGGGGTGAAGCCGGTTGACTTGTTTGGGGTATTGCGCAGACTCCAGAGGACGGCCGGCAGCTCGTCGAGCCAACAGCCGACCGAACGCTCCAGTGGCACGACCAGTCGGGGCTTGATGCCGGAGAGGATGAGGCCATTTGCTCGCTCAACTTGGTTGTTTGACTGCGGGTGGGCAACGGACACTAAGTCCAGTCGGATGCCCTGTGTCACGTAGAAACGTGCCAGTGCTCCCTTGGAAAAATTCGTGCCATTGTCGGTGATGATGCTGTGTGGTACGCCGTACCAGGTTGTAATATATGCGATGAATGTCACGGCAGTCGGCCCATTCAGCTTCTTGATCGGCCTTGCTTCAATCCACTTGGTAAATTTGTCCAGGGCGATGAGCAGATGTGTCATGCCGCCGCGCTCCATCTTGAATGGGCCCACCATATCCAGTCCCTAGACGGCAAAAGGTCAGGTGAGGGGAATGATCTTGACTGCAGAAGCCGGCAGGTGTTGCTTGGAGCTGAAGACTTGGCACCCTTTGCAGTATTTGACTAACTCCTTGGCATCATCCAAAGTAGTCGGCCAAAAGAATCCATGGCGGAAATCTTTGGCGACGGGTGATCTTGAGGCCGCGTGGTGGACGCATTCGCCTTGGTGAATATCCTTGAGGATTGCTATGCCCTTCTCTCTGCTCGACGCAGTACCGAAGACTCCAAAGGACGCTTATGCCTAACGAGCTCTCGGTTAACTATCATGTATGCTCCGGCTCGGCGTTGGACTTGTCTTGCCGCAATCTCGTAAGTCGGCAGCTCTCTGTTTACCAGGAAGTTGAGGATGGGCTGGGCCCATGATGGAGCTATGACTTCTTCTATTGCCAACACGGCTACTGTGACCAGGGCGGGTGGGCTGGGTGGTGAGGAGCTGGAGTCGGCCACCGCCTGTTGTGTCGATGCAGTCCCCGGGCCTACTACCGTCGTCCCCGGGCCGGGTTCTGAAGTCCCCGGGCTGGGTGCGACTATGGCAGTCCCCGAGCCGCCTGTTGAAGTCCCCGGGCCGCCTATCGAAGTCCCCGAGCCGCCTGCTCGGTCCCCCAAGCCGGATCCGACTGCGTCGGGGTGGGGCGGTACAAAGATGGAATCGGATTCTAGAGACGGCTTGATAGACGGCTTGAGGAGGCGTTGGAGAGAGACACCGGTTGGTATAGCTTGTAGAGTGGAGCCTATCCGTGCCAGGGCATCTGCTTGCTTGTTGTCGGCCCGTGGCACGTGGAGGAACTCGCATCCTTCAAAATACCCGCTGAATTTGCTGAACGAGGAAGCGGTAGCTCGCCATGTTTGCGTCCTTGGCGTCCCAGTCGCCGGATGATTCTTGGACTACCAAATCCGAGTCGCCATAGCACAGGATCCGGCGGGTGCCGAGCTCTTTGGCTAGCCGGAGCCCGTGTATGAGCACCTCGTACTCGGCCACATTGTTGGAGGCGGAAAAATCAATTTGCAATGTGTATCTGAGCTTGTCGCCTTTGGGAGAGGTGAGGATGATGCCGGCTCCCAAGCCGGTGCGCATCTTGGACCCGTCGAAGTGCATCTGCCAATGAGTGGAGTCGGGGGGCCGGCGGCAGGTACTGGGTCTCGGCCCAGTCGACGAGGAAGTCGGCCAATGCTTGGGACTTGATGGTGGTGCGAGGCTGGTAGAAGATCCTGTAAGGAGCCAGCTCAAT
This sequence comes from Aegilops longissima, assembly GCA_021605205.1. Taxonomy (NCBI): domain Eukaryota; kingdom Viridiplantae; phylum Streptophyta; class Magnoliopsida; order Poales; family Poaceae; genus Aegilops; species Aegilops longissima. The sequence continues at coordinate 481,912,094 of CM038680.1, read as the reverse complement.
GGCCCATTGTGCCACCCGGCCGGATGCATCCCGGCTGCCTATGATCTCGGCGAGCGGGGCAGTACACACGACCGTGATGGGGTGCTCTTGAAAGTAGGGCTTGAGCTTCTTGGCGGCGAAGTACACACCATAGCACTTCTTCTGGTAGTGTGGATAGTTCTACTTTGAGGTGGACAGTACTTCACTTAAATAATACACCGGTCTCTGGACTGGCTGGGCTCGGCCTTCTTCCGGGCGCTGAACCACGATAATGGTGCTGACCACCCGGCTGGTAGCGGCAATGTAAAGGAGCATGGGCTCTTTCTCAGTCGGTGCCGCCAAGAGAGGCAGCGTGGCCAGCATCTTCTTTAGCTCGTGGAAAGCTTGGTCGGCTTGGTCGTTCCACTCAAAGTGAGTGGTCTTCTTCATGAGTCGGTAGAGGGGGAGAGCTTTCTCTCCGAGCCGGCTAATAAAGCGGTTCAGGGAGGCCAGGCATCCGGTAAACTTTTGGACGCCTCGTAGCTTGGTGGGAATCTCCATTCTCTCTATGGCCTTGATCTTCACTGGGTTGCATTCAATGCCGCTGCTCGAGACCAGTGAAGCCTAGCAGCTGGCCGGCCGGTACTCCAACACGCATTTTCGGGTTGAGCTTGATCTCAAACCGCGCAAGTTTTCAAACGCCTTTGAGGTCTTCCAAGAAGGTGCCGCGCTTCTCCGCTCTTCACCACAATATCGCCTACATAGACGGGGCATTTCTGCCGAAGTTGCTTGAGGAGGCATTTCGCATGCAACGCTGAAAGGTGGCACCGCATTTCTCAAGCCGAATGTCATAGTCGCAGCGTAAAGTCTCAATGGTGTGATGAAGGCGGTCTTCAGGCGGTCGGCTGGATCGGACTTTATCTGGTGGTAGCCTGAGTAAGAATCCAAGAAACTCAACAGCTCGTGATCCGCTGTGGAGTCTATCACTTGATCAATCCTTGGCAGGGCTAAGGGATCTTTGGGGCAGGCTTTGTTGAGGCTAGTGTAGTCTATACACATGCGCCACTTGTTATTCTTCTTCAAAGACAAGGACCGGGTTGGCAAGCCACTCCGAAAGAACACCTCCATAATGAAGCCGGCTATCCTTCTCCTACAATTCTTCTTCTCCCTCCGAATGGCGGAGGGGCTGCTTGACTGGTTTTGCATCTGCTCGGACGTGTAGCTTGTGGTCGGCGAATTCCTTCGGAACACCCGGCATGTCCTTAGGGGACCATGCGAAGATGTCCCGATTCTCACGGAGGAAATCGACGAGCTTGCCTTCCTATTTGCTGTCCAGGTTTGCCCCAATGGCGGCAAACCTTTCTGGGTGCTCCGGGTCCAGAGGTATCTTCTTCGTTTCTTTCGCCGGCTAACCTTGGGCATCACACTCCTTGGGGTCGGGGGACAAGTCCGGCTGCTTGCCGGCCATGGCCACGACCCGATCCAGCATCTTCTTCTCTTCGGCGATCACGAGTGACTCGGCCAGCCGGCTGCTAGCTGCTGCACACTCTGAGGATTTCTTGTAGTCGCCGGCTATGGTGATGATGCCCTTGGAACTCGGTATCTTCATCCTGAGGTAGGCATAGTGGGGTACAGCCATGAACTTGGCCAGGGCAGGTCAGCCAAGCAACGCGTGGTAAGGGCTCTCCAAATACACTACCTCAAACAAAACTGCTTCTTGGCGGAAGTGATCCTTGTCCCCAAAGAGAACATCTATCTTGATCTAGCCGATTGGTGAGCAGGACAGGCCGGGTACGATGCCATGGAACACGGTCCGACTAGGCATGAGCTGCTTCGTCTTGATGTTCAGTTTCTCCATGGTGTCACGGTACAGTATGTTGATGCTGCTCCCGCCATCTATCACTATGCGGGAGAAATGGGCAGCACGCTTGTCTGTTGCGAGGGTGGCACCAAAACCAATGCGTAAGAGCCAGGAGAAGGCATCACTTCTGGGTGATCGGCCCGGCTCCAACTGATGGGCCTTTCTGACCAGTGCATGTACTCAGGTTTGTTGGAGGCGACCGCGTTGACTTCTTGGTGCTGTCGGCGCCGGCTGCGCCGATCTTCGGGCTAGCTCGTAAAGACAACATAAGTGGCATGTTCGTCGGGGAACTCGTCTTGAACGGCCCCGACTGCTGGTCGAGCGACCGGCTGTTGAGGGGCCGGACGTGGCTGACCAGCAGGCGGAGGCGGCACCAGCCCTTCGCCTTTGGAGATTCGTGTGAGCCAGTGGAATTTCCGGGTCGTGTGGTTGGACGGCTTCACCGTGTGGAACTTGCAAGGGGCATCGAGGGCTTGTTCGTAGGAGAAAGCCGGCTGCCAAGCCGTCCTACCGCCCTTCTGCTTCTTGGGCGCGGGCCGCCCCTCGGGTTGTTCATCTTCGACTGTGGCTACCTGCCGACTGGTGGAGGGCGGCATAGGGCCCTTGCGCTTGTTGTCGTTCGGGTACGTGTGTCGGCTGGAGTCCCAGCCGGTGTCTTGGGAGCCGGATTGAGCACCTTCCTGGAGGCGTCTACCCGGATCTCGGCCTTCATTGAAGAGTCGGCCGTGGCGTACTTGTCTGCTATGACCAGCAGCTCGTCGGGGGTAGTCGACTCGTCGCAGAGGAGTTTGTGCTTGAGGAGGGTGCCTTCTCGGCACCCGGCAGTGAAGTACTCTATGGCGTGAACCTCGTGCACCCCCTCACAGGAATTGCGGAGCTCGGCCCAACGCGTGAGGTAGTCGCGAGTTGATTCATTGGGCCCTTGAACACACAAGGAGAGCTGTCGAGGCTTGGGAGCCCGCTTGTAGGTGCTGGTGAAGTTGCGGATGAAGGCTTCTGTGAAGTCTAGCGAGCTGTTGACACTGTAAGGCTTGAGGCTGTTGAGTCAGGTACGCGCCGTGCCTTGGAGCATGAGGGGGACATACTTCACGGCAACACGCATGTTGCCGTTTGCTATGCTAACCGCAGTGGAGTAGTCGATCAACCAATCTTCCGGCTTCACAGAGATGTTGTACTTGGGCGTGTCTCTTGGGAGCGAGAACCCTTTGGGGAAGGGCTCATCGCGGATGCGGGGGCCGAAGCAAGGCGGGCCGACATTGTCTTCTTCTTCTAGCATAAGGGGTCGCGCTAGGCGGTCGATCTGATGGCGGGCATCATTCTCGCCGACTCCTTCGCGGCGGCCTAGTCGGCCGCTGAGAGACGGATGCGTGACAGGCTGCGGGGTGGGGTATCTCTCCCCACGAGGCAGAGGAGGAGGCGGATTGCCTCGTCGCTCCACGGCTCGAGGGAGGCCTTCTGCGTCGCGCTCGATGGAGATTCGAGTTCGGCTACGGCTGGCAGCCGACTCCTTTTCTTGCCTGGCACGGGTGTTGCCCGCAGTCGGCGTTCGTGACGTTGCGCCGTGCTCTCGGCGTGGGGGAAGATTCTCAGTGCGAACGCCGACTTCATGCCACTCTGCGGCCGCGTCGATCAGCTGCTGGATTCATCTGGTCATGTAGGGGAGCTCGTCAGCCCCTAGTCCATTCAGCTCGCTTCACGGCCGCCGGGCGCGCGCTGGTTCTCGAGGGCGGGCATAGATCGGGCGGTCTGCTCCCAAGATGTCGGCGATGGCTGCGCCACGCTTCTTGATGACGCCGATTCGCTCGGCCCGTCGTGGGCGGCGTACAAAGGCAGCGCGTCGACTTCTACCGGTGAGCCTTAGTGAGGCGTCTCATGGAGGCTATCTTCTGGCCCTCCACGATGAGGGCGAGGCGGCATGCCTCCGGTGCCTCGGCGTCGGCGTCGGCCGGAAGGGGGATGGACAAGTCATGCAGCGCCGCTTGCAGGGCGTCGTGGGCGTTCTCGCCAGAGGCGACATCGTGGCTGATGACCAGCACCTCAGTGATGGCGCTGCCATAGCTGTCGGCTCGAGGAAGCGGGTCGTTGAAGATCACAACTTTGGTGGGGATAGCGTCAAGCGATGCCGTGTCGGAGTCGACTAGCATCGGGTCAGTGGAGCCAACCGACTCCAAATCTACAGCAGGCTTGCTGGAGACGTGGAGTTGGTCGAGGAGGCTGACGAGGTGGCTCTCAAGGCAGCCTGTGCCTGTGTCGGATGTGGGCTCGTCGCAGATGCGAGCCTCGCCAAGAAGATCAGCGAGGCAGCTCGCCGCGCAGGTGTCAGCGACGCCTTGCAACGTGTCGGGGCAAGCGCCATCGGGCGTGCCGGGCTGGCTACGCTCGCTGGGAAGGAAGAGGGTTCTCGTCCAGAACAGGTCTCCGGACGACGGTGCACCTAGCCCCACGGTGGGCGCCAAATGTTGGGTGGTAGGTGCGACATATGCCAACGGGTGGCTTATCATTGTGGGAGCCAATAAGACATCGCCGGTGCCTGGAAACGGGATAAGGAGAAGACATGCACGCCGGCGAATCTTACCCAGCTTCGGGGCTCTCCGGGGAGATAATACCCCTACTGCTGCTCTGCGGGTTCTCCGCATGATCACTAAGTTAACAGGTAGCTACAAGAGGCTCCTTGAGCTGTTTGGTGAGAGGAAGAAGAAGGGGCACGGCTAGCTCTCCTCTTCCCTCTATGCGGTGTCTAAAACTCTAAGAGATCAACTCTTTGCATGGGTGCCCTGGGGGGTTTATATAGGCCTACCCCCCAAGGGTACAATGGTAATCCGGATGAGCGCGGGCCCGAGCCGTCAGTGTCTATGTTTGCCGGCTTCTCTGCCGGCTGCTGGGGCCCGCCGACTGGTGGGTCCCGCCGGCTGCCGGCTTTCTGGTCGACAAGCTGGTCCCACTGCTCGGGGGCCTTGTCGGGGGCGGGTTACTGTTGCCTCACTCCTGATGATGAGGGCTTTGTCGAGGTAAGCATGGCTATAGTGTCGCCGCCTGGCGGGTGTTCACTGTAGCCTTACCTCGTCTTGTCCCCTTAATGAGGCGCCTCCTTCGAGGGAGGGAGCTAGCCGGCTGTCGGGAGCCAGCCTTATCTCAGGCCGACTAGGGGAAGCCAGGCCGCCTTCGGGCGTCTCTCTGACCGAAGGGGCCCGCCGCCTGTGGGCCATTCTGACAGCTCGTCGTGGGTGACGTCATGATCAACATGGCAACAAAGGCGTCGGCCGGAGGCGTGATGGCCGCCTGCACGGGCGACTGTGACTATGTGCGCCAGGATTCGGGGTGGCAGGCTTTACTGTGGCCACGCCCTGTCTCATCGCCGTTATGTGGGTGCAGAGTTTGAGGGTACGGTCTTGGCCGCCTGTTGGGGGCCGGGTTCTTGGAGTCGGCCTTCTCGTGGCCGGCTTCTTGGAGTCGGCCCTCTTGTGGCTTTCCTCCTGTGGGTTTAGGGTCGGGCCGCCTCCTTGTAGCCGGCTTGAGAGATAGCCGGCCAGGGGAAGGCGGCCCCATGCCTTGGATGCTTGAAGGCCTAATCGGCCTTTAATTTTTCTAAAGAGCCGGGGGGAGCCGGCTAGGCTACCCATGGTCATTTACTCCGACACTGTCATCAAAAAGTGGTATTGTCCTTCAAAAGTGCTTCATCTGTGTTGTTTTAAATATTTCCTTTCCTTTTTTCGAGCAAACAGGGATGCTAGCATTTAGTTGTCCTCTTGTCTTTGCACAACAGGATCATCCTCCTCTAAAGAAGAATATGGAGTACAGGAAGTGACTAGTTCCGATTAAGCCACAATGAAGAAGCCCTGTCTATCTTCTCATCCGAAGGAGCAGTTGAAGGATGGTTACATTACTCCCCACAAGACCAAACTAACTTCAGCTCAGAAGGACTGACAAATCTCCATTTTCTAGTTGTGATGTGTGAGTACAATGTTGTTCTAGGATTCTTTCCGGTGAGTTCCATTTTTCTAAAAGAGTGCTCTACATGGACCATGTAGGTGCCTGTTTAAACTGTCAATTCATAGTACAGTTTGCTTTATACTAATCGCTTTTCTTGTATTTCTGCAAACAAGGGTGCTCAGCTTGATTTCAATGGGAACTGCACAAAATGTTCATGAATACATCGAATCATTCATTTCCACCACAAGAAAGGAGGTGCCGATACGTTCAAGGCATTGCAACATATAAGGGCGAAATCATACAAGCTACACGCGAAATTGGTTGATTTTGGTGGAACTGCACAAAAGAACAGCTGGTTTATTTAGCACGAGGTGCCATGTCAATGTCAGAACTAATGGCAAACCCTGCCATTCCACAATCGTAAGCATTTGATATTTTGGAATGGGAAAATCTTGTCAAATTTTGCTCATTGATTTTAGCAAGAAGCCATGTGTTTGATATTTTCGAATGGGACGCCCTTTGCTGTCAGCAGCATCGATCAATTTTTTGTTGATTCTTTAGTTCTGAAGTAAATATTGGCTCTGACAGGTGAATCGCTGAGATGCATAATCATCGCTTGTTTTGAATGTTCTCTATGAATTGCCGGGAATGTGTGTTTGATTGCAATGTACAGGAACGCTAAAAAGCTGCTCAAACTCTTTGTACTCCTTCTGTTCCTTTTTACTTCGCACATTGTGAAAGTGCATACTTTTTTCTATAAGATTGGTCAAAGTAGAGTACTTTGACTGCAGACAAAACATGTATGCATACTAGAAAGGACCACAGGGAGTACATGTGAAACTGCTGCAAACGAGGTGATCACCCTGGGAATAATGCTAGTACGTATTCTTTTGCATGTTCATCCAATGCCAGTGATACAAGAATTCGAACTGATCGAAATAAATTCATTCATACACGGTCGGATTTCATATAAACATGCCGGATTTCATTACATTTCGTACATTCTTCAACTAAAAAGGGGTGCGCTAGAGGTATAATTAATTAACCAAAGCTACCCGCCTGTGTCCGGCTGAGCCGAACAGAAGCTTCAGTGACTTAATTGCAGGTGCAGTTGCGTAACTGACATGTGGCCCAGATACCTGTTGGGCCCACGTGTCAGTCAGCCAACTACACCAGCAGTTAAGTAGAAGTAGCGTCCTTCTTCAACATAGCTCTCCGACTTCACATCACCGCCAAGTAGCTAACCGGCCATCAGTGGTCAACCCTCCTAGCTTGGCTTCAACCGGAGGGTAGCAGCGGTGGCCTTACTTGGACCCGAGCGGCAGTGACCTATCGTGTTCCTCTTCCTCGTTTTCTGTGTGGCGCGGCGCCGGGCAACGGGCGGGGCCTCGCGGAGCTGCCGACGCCCTTCGTCTCGTTGGCGGGCGGCGCCTCGGCGGAGCGGGGGAAATCCTCCCCCTCGTTGCCGGCGGGGTGGGGCCTCAGCGGAGCCTGCGGTGTCCTTTGCATCATTGTTGGTGCTGCGGGGCCTCGGCGGAGCAGGGCCTCATCGACGCCAGCGAAGCGGGGACTCGTCGGAGACGGCATTGTCCTCTGCCTCGTCCTCGGTCTCGCCAAACAGCGCCTCGCCCGCTTCATTGCCCTCTTTGTAGGCGGCCGCAGCCTCCGCCACCCGCATGCGGTACCTCCAGCGCTCGAGGCGGCCCTCGCGGGCGGAGCGGTACGAGTAGAGCAGCGCCTCCTGGTCCACCCGCTCCACGATGATCTGCTCCACTGCCTGCAGGTGCTCCTGGAGGAGATGGTGGTTGTAGGCGGCGTCGGCTTGCGCCTCCCGGAACTGCTCCTCACGCTTCTGCCACATCGTGTCCATATATTGGGCGCGGGCCTTGCCGATGGTCATGGTGCAATGCACCGGCGAGGATGGCGCGAAGGAGGGGGTTGGCGCCAGATCGTCGCTTACCATGTTCTCCATTGGTACGTCGTCGTCCTCCGGCTGCCTGCCGGCTAGCCAGTCCGCAGCAATGGCTGCCATCTCCTTGTGGTCCGTCATCCGCCCGTCCCGAAGAGCGCTGGAGCGCGAGGAAGCCATGGTGGGCAGTAGTGGTGTGGACAGGAGAAAGGGAATGGATGCGGATGACTACGGCTATGGCCGGCGCAACAGTTTATATAGCAATGGTGGGCGGCGGAGGGACGGACGTGTGGCGCCGGAGTAGCCGCCTCGGCAACCGCGTATCATTAATGTGGGCAGCAAAAGGACGGACGGACGGCACTTGTGTCGTTTGAAGGCGGAGCAATCGCCTGCACCAGGAAGCGGGGCGGGCGACGCTGACCGTTTTGGGTGGAAAGCGCGCGCGGGCGAGGGAGGTGGTCTGGGTGGGACAGGGCAGTCAGACTCGTGCTTGGCAGCGGGTTGGTCGAGCAGCCGAACATGTTTGCTCGCCAGCTAGCTCGCCGAGCTGAGCGACGACAATCAGACGATGGACGTAGCTTCCGACCAGGAGCCGACGCCACTGTCCAAGCCGGTTCATGCCGTGTACACCATAGAGCAGGCGCGGCCGCATTTCGACGCCCGAATGGCGGAAGAGCTACCAGCGCAGGAGGACCTATGCTGCAACCTCCGTCTCCTCAACGAGCACCGGTGAACAAGCGAACGGTAATGCCATTGCGGACATGTGGCCCTATGATCCTGGCTTTCTGAATGAGCAGCGGGCGCTATATCAGACCATCCGTAGGGCCCGCGAGGCCCTCTCCGTCATCCTTCGAGTTGTTGCCTCGCCGTGGCGCCACCGTCTCGCGCTGTCAACATGGTCAACGGACATGAGGATGAGGAGATGACTTTAGTTGGATAGGATAACAGTGGGGGCCCACCAGGGCCATGGCCGCACGTATGCAAGTGCCTCCTTATTAGTATATAAAACAATAAATTTTTTTGCTTCCTCCTGGTTTCCTCACATCACGGTCCCACACCATTGTCAACCTATGTAGTCAGTAAACAAGAGAATTGCACAAGAAGCGGCCGACAGCTCGGACCAAGCAGCTCGAGCAGTATTTTTGTTTCTGAGGTGTGAGCACTGCAGAGTTTTTCTTGAGCGATGTTTAGCCCAGATATTAATTTTTCTCCTCTGAACAACAACGAAAACATCGCTGCAGGTATTAACTAGGCGGGTTGTGGCCCGCCTAGCCCAGGCCAGATATCCAGCCAAGATATTAATTTTTTAAGCTGAAAATGGCTAGCCCAGCTATACTTTTTTTAGGAATACCCAGGCAAGGTCAAGTTGTTATTCTCCGCCTCGCTGGGCTGCAAATCTTTCCTAGGAGGGATGCATTAGGCTTAACAAGAAAGTGGGCTTTAAGAAATAATAAATGGGATGTAATTATAAAAACTGGGCAGTAACTATAAAAAATGCACCAAGCATGTAATTACTTTATAAAATATTACTTTTGGATATTGAATATTTTAATTTCATTAATTGTTGCGAGCGCAATGTTTCGTTGGATTTTTACGTAATATAAATTTATATAGAAATTGTATTTAATTTGACTAGAAATTTCGGGATAAAAATATTTCGGATCCCATCGAAATGTGGGAAATTTTATTGAATTCTGTTTTGAACGGTTGGTTGAAATGGGTTGTACTTTAAACAAACTATAAATGGGCTGTAGTAAATTCAATTAGAATTCAAAAATTGGCTGCACATTCATACAAATCTCAAATGGGCTATAAGTTCTCTGCCACACACTTGTGGCCTTACTAAGTTGACGCGTCCCCTCGAAAAAAAAAGAGAGTTGACGCGTATGCAAGGCTTTGTCAACTTATAGTCAACACACGGTTCTAGCAGCAGTGGTTGTTGGATGTCCATCCAATGGATGTCATGATTTTTCTTCAATCTTGGATATTCTAGCTTCACCCGCCCAAAAAATGATTCCTCCCCCTGACATCTGGGGTGCACTGTTTAGAAAGCTGGCATGTGGGCCTACTAAGTTGACGCGTACCAAAGGCTTTGTCAACTTAGTCAATATAAATGATTCTGGCTGCAGTGACCGTACGATGTCCATCCAACGGCCGTCGTGCTTCTTCAACCTCTGGTCTTCTTGCTCCAGCCACCCAAAGCAGCGCCGATCGTGTCGCCTGCTCCTGCCTCCCGTGGCGGGGTGCTGCCATGCAGCCTCACCGCCTTACTACTCCCACCGTTGGCTGGGCATCCTCTACTCACCCACACCTGTTATTCTGCGGTGACGGCAGCCTCACACCGCAGCCAACCAGTGAACCCTCGTACTCCTCTCCGCGTGGGCATCCACTGCCGCGTCTTCCCCGGCTTTGCGTCGTCCCCTTCCTAGGCCTCGCCGTCGTCCACCGCCCTCGTGCTCTTGGCACGGCGTGGTCAACATGGTCAAGGAACGACTTCCATCGGAAGAGTACTGTACATGGAGAGGCTGACAGCTGGGTCCACAGCGGCCGCAAGGAAGTGCCTCCTTATTACGCACAAAATAAGTATTCCTCCACCTAACAGCAGGACCCACCGGACGGGCAACTGTATTTCGTGAAAAAACCGTTTCCACCTGATTGCTGGGACCTACCAGCTACATCTTCGCATGCAAGGAAGAGCGTCCGGGCAAAAAAAAAACAATTCGCCCCCCTGACTGCTTGACCCACCAGCTACATCTTCGCAGGCAAGGAAGTGCCTAACAGTCCGACCCACCTGGTCGAAGCGTACGTAGTGTTGTCATTCTGGTCGCGAGCGTGTACGTACATACTGGTCGATGTAGAGGCGCGCACTTGTCGTAGTAGAGGTGCGCACGTAGCATGTACACGTGCGTACAACGGCTAGGGTGCAAGAAAGTAAATACGGCCACGTACGTACATACGGGAGGGGGGGGCGTACGTACGGCCAGGGCTCATTTACATGGCTGGGTCAGAAAGGAGAAACTGCATCATAATCGTGTTCATGGGGAGGCAACAGAATGCGTCGTGTTCATCAGGAGGCAACGGAACGCATGGGAGCCAACCGGCTTGGATGGAACAGCCGATGGAAACGAGGCATGGCGTACCGTAGAAAGGAGGAAACGAGGCATGGCGTACTGTAGAAAGGAGGAAACGACCTTGTGTTCGACCGGCCACGTTCGAAACGGGATCCTGTTGATCGGGAGGGGTCTGGCGTACCGCAAAACGGAGGAAACGGACCTCCTACGGTCGAAACAGGGGCCATGTTGATCGGGAGGGGTGTGGCGTACCGCAAAACGGAGGAGACGGACTTGTGTTGGAGCGCCACAACAAACGGGGTCCTGTTCACGGGAGGGTGTGGCGTGCCGCAAAACGGACTCCACGGATACCGCTCATCTCCGCCATCGACCCTCCAGCCTCCACGGCCATCGCTCATCCACCGTCGATCTCCTCCAGCCTCCACCTGCGACTGTTCATCCACGAGCTCATGTTCATCCAGCCTCCACCACGCGCTACTCCACCAGCTACTGTTCAACCAACCCTCTCCATGGTCTCCTATTCAACAACCCCTCCACGGGCTACTGTTCATCCAGCCCTGCACCGTCTACTGTTCATCCAGCCCTCCACAGGGTGGTCCTATTCATCCAGCCCTCCACGGGGTCTTGTTCATCCAGCCCCAACCGGCTCGATCGATCGGGGTCCTGTTCATCTAGAGGCAAAACCACGAGGTCCTATTCATCCACCCCCACCGAACCTGCTCATCCAAACCCCCAAAGAACGCCATCGCTCATCCAGAGGCAGCATCGATCGGCTTCAGTTAACAGCAGTAGCAAAGGAATCGTTCGATCGGGTTCATTTAACAGCCATCGATCGATCGATCGGGTTCAAGAACGCGTAGCTTGCGAAGGCAATCGCCGGGTTCGTTAGAGCCCAACGCCACACGCGCAGCTGCGGCGCAGTACGAGAAACGCGCATCGCTCGGCCCCGACCACCCACCGTAACCAGGAACACCCCGATATTTTCCTCGCCCTCGCTTATACCACGGTTTTTTCCATCATGGACGGCCCAAAGAATGTCATGCAGCTGCGTCTTCGGCCCGCCCAGGACGAAAAGCCCATTTTCTGTCATGATTTTTTGTCATAGAAGTAGGAGCCCACAACATCTATGATGATACCGGGTTTTGTCACAATTATCGTCATAGAAGTGTCATAAGTATGACAGAAAAAATTTCGTTCAGCCCAAAATGTCACGCATGTGTCTTTTTTGTAGTGGTATTATGATCTGGCAACCCCGAAGTGACAATAATCGGGACCACTCCCGGTAATGACCGTAGTTTCAGGAGTTCATGTATTCACTAAGTGTTAATGCTTTTGTCCGGTACTCTATTAAAAGGAGGCCTTAATATCGCTTAGTTCCAATAGGACCCCGCTGCCACGGGAGGGTAGGACAAAAGATGTCATGCAAGTTCTTTTCCATAAGCATGTATGACTATATTCAGAATACATGCCTACATTACATTCATGAACTGGAGCTAGTTCTGTGTCACCCTATGTTATAACTGTTGCATGAGGAATTGCATCTGACATAATTATCCATCGTTGATCCATTGCATACGAGCTTTTCACATATTGATCTTTGCTTAGTTACTATTCCGCTACATCTTTATTTATTGCAACAAAAACTGCTACTGTTACTTTTGCCACCGTTACCGTTACTTCCATACTACTTTGCTACTAAATACTTTGCTGCAGATACTAAGTCTTTCAAGTGTGGTTTAATTGACAACTCAACTACTAATACTTAAGAATATTCTTTGGCTCCCCTTGTGTCGAATCAATAAATTTGGGTTGAATACTCTACATCGAAAACTGTTGCGATCCCCTATACTTGTGGGTTATCACCCCTCAGTTATCTATTTAGCCCACATCATCACTCACCTCCAGAAAAAAATCCGCATTGCTCTCTCTCCCGTGTTCTTGAGCTCAGATCCGCGGATTTCGATCTCTTTGCTCGAAGCTCCATTTTCGAAACTGTTTCGGGGGATTGTTGCTTGGTATGTGACTCCACCGTTTGTCCAATTAGTTTTTGTTTTAGTGGTTTATACTTTTAATAATTAGCTACTCTTGGTGTTGCTGAGCTTGCATGTTGAATTCTTAGTGTTCTAAGTAGTTTGAATGCTTGATATGGCCTCTATGTATCCCTATGAGTAGTTGCTATCAATTTTGTGAAGTCTTGTTGAGAAAATTTTGTGAACTAAAAATTCAGATTTTTTATTCTTAGGAAAAATTGTACGCGGACATGAATATATTCAGGAAGTTTGGCTCTAAGAAGAACTCCAAGGGTGTTATTGGGGAGTCTTCTGACAGTGATCTCCACCCTCGGAGGTTGGCGGAGATTCGGCCGTGCGAATGGCCGCATGCCCTGTTCCAGGAAGAGGCTGGAATTCTTCCGGAGTTCATGCATTATATTGCTAATGCCGGCCTCACCGACTTCATCACAGATAAGTGTGACCAGCACCAAATCCTCACAAACATCTTTGTTTAGAGCTTTACTTTCTTGCCTAGAAACAATCCTCCTGAAGTGAGCTTTGATTTATATGCTGAAAACCATCAGATACCACTTACTGAGTTTTGTGACATATGCATGATCCCTTCTGATGGGAGCTTGGCTGAGCCTAGGCCGGCTGGGTTTGAGGATTTTTCTCACACTTTAACTGTGGGAGATGAGAGAGGGGTGTCAGCTACCATGGCTGTTAGCTTGCACTTTCCTGACGTACATTATTTTGCTTTATTTGTTGCTAAGTGCCTGCTTGCTAGAAAGAAAGTAGGTGCGCTCAGCGCACCAGACTTTGTTGTTTTACGCCGGACACTGGAGAATGACAACACTTATAACTTGGGAGCTATTGTGGCTCGTCGCCTTCATCTTAATAAATCCCAAGGGGAAATACATGGTGGGATTTTTGCTACTCGTTTGGTGGCCCACTTCAATGTTGGGATACGCCCTCATGATTACCCTCTCACCAAGGTTTACTTAGACCGTGCAGCCGTGGATCACCACCATTTCACTAATAATAATTCTCCTGGCATTCCCATTCCTTATAACCTGGTCTTTAGCATTAAAATTCGTGATGTTATTACATTGCCTACACCTGCTTTGTTTGACTCTGCTGCCAGGGGCGGATATAGGATTATGCCTGCGGACATCATCGCCTACCGGAATGCTCAGGCTGCTGCGGAGACAGCACAGGAGGAGCCTCAGCAGTGGTATGAGTGGATGCCTGCTCCTCAGGATCCCAACTACCATCCAGGCTACTGAGCCACTACCAAGTTAGGCCAAAAGCCTAAGCTTGGGAGAGTACGTGTTTCTCACCGACATTACATTCACGTCTACATATCATTCTATTTGTCGGTGTTCACACTTTTTCATTGTATCATCCATACTTAGATTTATTTTCCTGCTTTCTTCTTGTGTGTTTGAAAAACTTTAGAAAAACCAAAAAAAATAGTTGTAGTAATTTACTTTCTGTGCATGCTTAGTAATACTATTAAAAAGAAAATCCAAAAAGATTTCCTTCTTCTTCTTTTGCTTGTTGTGAGCTGTCCTGTGTAAATAGTTTTTCTCATTTTTGTTTTTTATCTGCTTGTTGAAGAAAACCAAAAACTCCAAAAACATTTCTGTGTGTTTCTCTGAATTTCTTTTCTTTTTATTCGAGTCTTACCGAGGAGAAGACCACGATGAAAATGTTGAGTGGCTCTCATATGAATAACTATTGAACTAATAAAGAGCACATTTTACCTTGTCTTCTCCTGTTGAATAAAATGTTAGCATATTCTAGCTTAGTCCACGGCACTCTTGCACTATTATTATTTACATATCATTCGGTCGTGCAAGTGAAAGGCAATAATGATGATATTCGATGAACTGGCCTTGGCAAAGAGAAACTGGTATGAACTCGACTTGTCCTGTCTGTGTAAATATTTTTAACCTAGTATCCAGGCTTCAGGCCGTTATGATTAAACATGTTTGCAATGACCATTAGATATTATCCGCTGGGAGTTGATAATGATTTATCTTGGATATCAACATAGTGTTAAAATGATTGTCATGTATTATGATGATATGGTATCCTCCTCTGGATGTTCGAGTGGCTTGACTTGGTACATGTTCATGCATGTAGTTGAATCAAAACCAACATAGCCTCTATAATATTTATGTTCATGGTGCTCATATCCTACTCATGCTAGTGTCCAATATTACTTATGCATAATGCATGGTTATGATTGTTGTTGCTCTCTAGCTGGCCACTTCTCAATCTTAATTGCTAGCCTTCGCCTGTACTAAGTGGGAATTCTACTTGCACATCAAAAACCTTGAACAAAAAGTTATTCCAGATGAGTCCACCATACCTACCTATATACGGTATTCCCCTGCCATCCTAAGTAAATATGCATGTGCCAGCTCTAAAAACTTCTAAAAAATTATCCTTTTTGTGTGCCTGGATCATTCATGGAACGACATGAGGTGGCCGATATCTGCCGTGCTAAGTTGGTTATTCTTAGGTCGAGTATTTATTCACTCGCCATCGCACGAGAAAATGGGCGGTAATAGGGATGCGCAGTCCCAAACTACAAACATGAAAAAGAGTTCATCTCTTAAATAATCAAACTAAAACTCCCAATGGAGTCAAAACCTTTACTTATATCGCTTGGGAACCGCCACTAGCGTGATTAGCATGGAAGATGTTGATAACTGACGGTTCTGAAGTGAATGAGAAGGGTGCATGTCCCAAAATATTCATTTACCTCTGTTTTAAAAATTGAGCTCTGGCACCTCTGCAAATCACTGTTTCCCTCTGCGAAGGGACTATCTATTTAATTTTATGTTGTGTCACCACCTTCTAAAACCAAGCGCCAAAAACTGAGTAGAGCACAGCTGTCATGATTTATGCATTGTGTGTAGCTAATGTTGGGTGCATCATGACTGGATCTTTTCTACCATGAATTACAATGTTTAGTCGCTGCTTGCACTTTGGAGGTGCTCTGCATTTATGTTTGGCGGACTCAGAAAAGGCTAGCAAGATACCACTATTGTCATATTATATCATGGTTGTTTTGACAACGTGTTTCTGTTTGAGATATCTTATTATTGCTCACTAGCTGATTATGTCATTAATATGAGTCACTATAATCTTTAAGAGTTATTGTTGACATGGTTAGTTATAATGTTAGCTGAAAACCTGGGTGCTGTTTAAGCTTATTTATGCAAACAAGAGCAAAACAGTTCGTAAAAGTTTTTCTCTCTATCTTTCAGTTTATCAACTAAATTTCTTGAGGACAAGCAAAGATTTAAGCTTGGGGGAGTCGATACACCTCCAACGTATCTACTTTTTCTTACGCTTTTCCTCTTGTTTTGGACTCTAATTTGCATGATTTGAATGAAACTAACTCTGGACTGGCGTTGTTTTCAGCAGAACTACCATGGTGTTGTTTTCGTGCAGAAATAGAAGTTCTCGGAATGGAACGAAACTTTGCGAGGATTTTTTATGGAATAAATAAGAATTTCTGGAGCCAAGACCCGCCAGAGAGGGGCCCCATGGTGGGCACAACCCACCAGGGCATGCCTCCTCTCCTGGCACGCCCAAGTTGATTGTACCCACCTGGTGGCCCCGCTAATGACCCCCTTATACTACAAAATCACATATTTCAAGAAACAATCAGGGAGAAAGAGTTAGCACGATCCACGAGACGGAGCCGCCGGCAATCCCTGTTCTTCCTTGGGAGGGCAGATCTGGAGTCCGTTTGGGGCTCCGGAGAGGGGGATGTTCGTTCTTCGTCATCACCAACCAATCTCCATTGCCAATTCCATGATGCCCCCCACCGGGAGTGAGTAATTCCTTTGCAGGCTCACTGGTCGGTGAGGAGTTGGATGAGATTCATCATGTAATCGAGTTAGTTTTGTTAGGGCCCGACCCCTAGTATCCACTATGTTCTTAGATTGATGTTGCTATGACTTTTCCATGCTTAATGCTTGTCACTTTGGGCCCGGGTGCCATGAACTCAGATCTGAACTGTTTATGAATTCATCATTATATCCATGTTTTAGATCCGATCTTGCAAGTTATAGTCACCTACTAGATTATGATCCGACAACCCCGGAGTGACAACAACCGGGCCCACTCTAGGTGATGACCATGGTTTGAGGAGTTCATGTATTCACTATGTGTTAGTGCTTTGTTCCGGTTCTCTATTAAAAGGAGTCCTTAATATCCCTTAGTTTCCAATATGGACCCTGCTGCCATGGGAGGGTGGAAAAAAGATGCCATGCAAGTTCTTTCCATAAGCACGTATGACTATTTACAGAATATATGCCTACATTATATCGATGAACTGGAGCTAGTGCCGTATCGCCCTAGGTTATAACTGTCTCATAATGAATATCATCCAAGAAGTCACAGATCCAATGCCTACGAATTTATCCTATATTGTTTCTGCTAAGTTACTACTGCTATCATCACTATTACACTTGCTACAAAATTAATGCTATCACTATTACTGTTACCGTTGCTGCTTTCACTACTATCAAAACTATCAAACTACTTTGCTACTGATCGCTTTGCTGCAGATAATTAATCTCCAGGTGTGTTTGAATTGCAGCTGCTAATACCTTCAAATATTCTTTGGCTCCCCTTGTGTCGAATCTATCAATTTGGGTTGATTACTCTATCCTCGAAAACTGTTGCGACCCCCTATACTTGTGGGTTATCAAGGTCATGGCGGAGGTATGTCTCACTTCTTCCGTCGGATGAGCATGGCCATCTTTGCGCTACTCAGGTGTCCCCATCGGAGTTTCAGATGTTGTCGCGTTGCCGAGTAGATTCACGGCAAGGTCACTGTCGTTGACAAGGGGGCTTCACGTGAGTCGCTAGCAGGCTAAAGGTGGCTTTCAAACAAAGAAAACTTTTAGATCAGCCGACCGTGGTGGAGATTTTTAGGCGTCGTGGAGACCAAGGAGTAAATTTTGTACTCCTCGAAGGGCATTTCTAGCTGACCCCCTAAAACCAGTAGAGGAGTAAAATTTTCAATTTAATCCTCTAACTGGCACCTAGCTAAAGTCATAAACTGAAAAGTGGAGTAGAAAAGTTACACCCCAGCCCCACGGGCACCTAAAAACACTCGACCTCAAGGCGGCAGAGTAAACAATGCAACCACTTTTCCAACACCCCACCCCACTACATCGGCGTTGGCGCACCTGTCAACGACTGTCCACCGCCTCCGCCGCTAATTCGCCGCCTCCCTTGGCCCTCGTCGCCTTTCTACCGGAGTCTGAGCCAATTGCTGGCCGAAGTCGTCACCGTAAATGTGTTGAAATGCCGCTGCCACATCGATCGATTCATTGGAAACCGCCTCGGATCTTCTTCCTTGTGGCTACGTTGAATCTCACCATGCTTGCACACCTTTGCCGGTCATCCCCACGCCTTGTCGCCAGCTAGTTTGATCTCAACGTCATTGGTCGGCCGACATACCTCCATCGCCTTTCAAGTGTTAGAATTTTTGCCTAAGTGATTTTTTAGGGTTTTTCATCTTGTTTTGTTTTGTTCAATTTAATTAAACCAAGTCGTTTCAATTGAAGATGAGGCTGAGAGAGATGATTTTCGAGGGCTCATCGTCAACAGAGGAAGAAGAAGACGATGATGGCTTCGAAATTGTTGTTGGCATGATTTTGAATGATGATATTTAGTGGTCGAGAAGAGGATCACAATTTGAACGCATACAACTAGACCGTGATAGAGCAGAGGCCCATGCCAAGATTGTGAGATATCATTTTGACCCTAATTCCGACCTATGCGGAGAAGTATTTTTGCCGCCGCTTTCGAATGCACCCAATCTTTTTCTCACCATTGCAAAATTCATGGAGAAGTATGATGACTGGTTCAAGCTTAGAAGGAATGCATGCAGAGAAATAAAGTGTGAGCCCTTTGATGAAGTGTATTATGGTTGTTCAAGTTCTAGCTAGCATATGAGTGTGCGGCCGATGCAATTAACGTCTATGTTCGCATTGGAGAAAATACAATATTGGAGGTCATTCGAAGGTTCACAAATGCAGTAATTGATGTCTTTTGGCCGGAGTACATGAGGGCACACAAAAGTAGTGGTTGATGTCTTTGGGCCGGAGTATTTGAGGGCACCCAACAAGGAAGGCACTGAGAGGCTGTTGACATCAAATGAAGAGAGAGGATGGCCTAGGATACTAGGATAATTTGAGTGCATGCACTGGACCTGAAAGAATTGTCATGTAGGATGGAAAGGCCAGTACAAATGCCACTACAACGATCCAATGATCATTCTTGAGGTTGTTGCATTGGAGGATCTATGGATCTTGCATTCATTATTTGGATTGCCGGCCTCTCACAATGACATGAATGTGCTGTCGAGATCACCACTGTTTGCTAGGCTTGTTGCCGAGATGCTCCTGCTTGCAACTATACAGTCAATGGTCATGAGTACACGACGGGTTACTACCTTGCGGATAGCATCTATCCTCCATGGGCCACATTTTTTAGAACAATTCCCTGTCCAAATGGTAACAATATTTCTCACTTTCCAATATGTTGAGAGTCAACTAGGAAGGATGTGCTGAGACCTTTAAGTGTTCTTCAGAGGCGCTTTGCCATCCTTATGGACCTACCAAGTATCGGAACTCCAAGGTTCTATGGAAAAATATGACTTGTGATATGTCCATTTTACATCATGTTTTCCTACTGTTATTTATGATGTTTTTATTAATATAATACTTTATGGTGCCATTCTAATGCCTATTATCTCCTAATTTGCAAGATTTACATGAAGAGGGAGATTGCCGACAGCTGGAAATCTGGACCCGAAAATGCTACGTCAGAGATACCTATTCTGCACAACTCCAAATGAGCTAAAATTTAACAGAGAATTATTTTGGGATATATAAAAAATACTAGAAAAAGAAGTACCAGAGAGGGTCCACAGGTTCCCATTGGGCACCAGGGCGCGCCCACCCCCTCGGCGTGTCCTAGTGGCCAATGGGGCCCCTGGCCATCCTCCGTGGCCATCTTCTGGTATATAATCCCATTTGCCCTAAAATAAAGAGAGAACTTTCAGGGCGAAGCGTCGCCGTCCCGAGGCGGAACTTGGGCAGAGCACTTTTGCTCTCCGACGGAGAGATTCTGCTAGGGAGACTTCCCTCCCGGGGAGGGGGGGATCGAATTCATCATCATCACCAACAACCCTCTCATCATGAGAGGACTAATCTTCATCAACATCTTCACTAGCACCATCTCATCTCAACCCCTAGTTCATCTCTTGTATCCAATCTTTGTCTGAAAACCTCATATAGGTGCCTTTGTACCTATGAGTTGCTAGTAGTGTTGATTACATCTTGTAGTTGATGTGTGGGGACCCCGACTCATAAGTCGTGATCACCCAATGCACATGTACAGTGATCCCAGAGATCAATGCTCACTGAACACATAGAAGCTGAATAACAAGAGTCTTACATCCATACATACCGTCTTGCATAAATTATGACCATTATGGTCAAGTCTTACATAGATAAAGCCACAAGGGCCTAATACCAAATAAACTTAAGCAGCGGAAATCTTCGTCGATAAGTAGAACCCATGCCATCAGCCTCAACCCTACAGGCATTCTGACTGGGAAACGTCCTAGTTTGCATGTTCGTATCCAAAGAACTCTTCTTCGAACTCCTGTTCTTCCATGCCTGGCCAATTAAATAACCAGTGGCAAGCCAATGAGTACTTTGAATGTACTCGCAAGCAACCCATGTTTTGGTTCAAGATATAACAATGCATGATATAGGTAAATTTTTGCAGAAAACTAGTTTGGAATGCAATGACATGTTCTTGTAAGACATGCATCAGGAGAATTCAAGTAACCATGAGGACAGGTTACATATATCAACATAAATAGAGAGGGCATCAACCCAACTCAATCATGTCAAGTACTTTGACTTGACCCAAGTAGAGCTTCCCACTTATCCAAACACACACACTGGTTTGTAAACATGTGGACGTAGCCCAAGAGCGGTTACCCAACTGTCCTTGTCCATGGACATGGCTATTTGAATAGTTTGACACTCTACAGAGGTTGCACACTTTACCCACAAGATCTGGGGAACTTCCGTGTCATCCACAACCCGCGATACCTCAAGTACCCGGGGTAAGCACCCGATCACTATCTTTCCCTAGACGACACTAACAAGGAGTCCACTTGTTGTTCCGTATCCTCACGATGTACATCATACGAGACTCACTCAAGATCGTAACATCCGAGAGGGGACAGAACGGTGTATCCGGTGCCCTGTGAAAACAGTCATGGCCACCCTACCTGGCACGACCCCGTCCCGAGAGAGAGCACCAACTCTCCCCCGTCACTAGTAATGCGGGCTCCAAGCTAGTATCGGCCTAGGTAATCAATAATGCCCTTTCCCATACAAGGGTAGAGTGGTTGTGCATGTAAGGTTGGAATAGAGGTCGCAACTTAAACCAATCTCTTTTGAAAACAACACACACTTGCCTTGGTACACCACTTCATCATCAAGTGGCCACCCAACTCATCATCTCCCCCGGACATAAGTGGCACCCGATGGGGTTTTCGAAGAGTCTTTTGAAAATACTTTGTCTCCATCACCATGTGTATTCCCGTCCCTTTTTGTGTAGCACTACTTTAACATCCTATCTACCCCCACCGGCATAACCCTCATAAGAAGGTAGGGTCATGCATAATGCAAGTATCAACGAGGAAGTATGGTGGCAAACCATCAAAGTGGTTATCACCTCATCATGATTCTGTTGCAACAACAATATGGTGCTATATGACATGCATAAAAAGGGTTTCATAGACATGGTCAAAGGGCTGCTTGCCTGGCTCAACAAAGTCTTCTGGGTCTTTAAAGTCTTCTGGTCCAACTCCTTCGTCAGCAACGCAATCTATCGTCGCCAGATAATAACGAGAAAAATAAGGCAATAATAAAACAGAAAAACCAAAGTGCTCAGAAAAATGTCAACTCATTTTTGTTAAATACTAGGGTGAAAACTAAGAAGGGGAAAATTCCTAGTTTTGGATTTGGAGTAGCAGAATAGGAGAAATGGATTTTCAGAGGGGTTTAAATATATTCAAATTTGAATTTGAATATGAACAGTACATAAAAGTTGTTTGGACATGAGTGAGAGTTATACCATTAAATGGGTGGGATTTTTAGAAAAATATGGGAGTTGAAATTATTGCATTTGGATGAATATTTAATCATGTGGAATTTTTACAAGTTTGACAGAAAATAAAAAGGGGAAGGGGCATTGTGCCTGCTGGGCTGTAACAGCCAGCAGGCAGCTGCCCAGCCAGCCAGGCCAAGGCCGCCCAGATTTTAAACCTGACGGGCGGGGCCCGGCGTCAGTGAGAGAGGGCGAGGGAGAGGGAGAGGACAGAGAGGCTGACGGGCAGGGCCCCTTGTCAGGGTCGTCGTCAACCCTCGTCCGACGGCGGCGAGGCTTACCGGCGATGATGCAGGGCACGACGGGCTTGGTCAAGGGCAGGGACGGACTCAGCGTGGCGTCGCCGTTCGGGTGGAGGTGGAACCGGTCGCCGAGGTGGCATGGTTCGCCGGCGACGTGGTCACACGGCGGAGGGGCTTCGGCCGGTGGCGGTTCCGGCCGTTTCCGGCAGCTACAGAGAGGGGAAACAAGGGGGAAAGGATCAGAGAGCTGCAGGGGTTCCAGATCGAGAGGAAAGGGGGCCGGGGTAGGCATGTACCTCGCGAACTCCGGCGAGCCGAAGCGGCGGAGCTCGAGCTTGATCTCGAGCTCGGGCGGCTCTGGAAAGGAACTGGGGGTGCAGGGGCATGATTAGGGGAGTGAGAGAGTGAGTGGTGAGGAGAGGAGGGCTCGGGTAGGCCCTTAAATAGGTGAACGGCGGGTGCCGTGGACCTGTGCGGCGGCGAGCTCCTGCTTGTCGCCACAGGGCTCGGGAGGAGCTGGCGCCGTGTCCGGGGTGTTTCTGGGCGTGGACTACGCCGAGGGGAGCTAAGGGAGAGAGCGGGGTGGGGTCAGAGATGCCGCGCGTCTGAGCCGCGCCATTGGCGCACTCGGGCGGTCACCGCGCGTGCGAGCAGGGGCGAGAGAGGGGGACAGAGGCGTGGCCTGTCGCAGACGTCGAGGCGATTGTCGTCAGCTACTGGGAGGCCCGAGGTGGCTGGAGGCGGTTGGAAGAGGCGGCTACTGATCTTGAGCGCCTTCAGAAGGCCCAGAGCTTGCAAATGGCTGGCATAGCCATTTTTTATGCAATGTGGGCGCGTCCAAAGGTGTCTGGTAGCTCTAGGGGGAAGTAAAGAAGTGGATTGTGGCCTTGGATGCCCTGGGGAGCCAGTAGGAGAGGAGAGAGGTAGAAGAAGAGGGAGAGAGGGGCTGTCCAGAGAGGTAAATGGGGGTATTTTACCCCTCAATCATTGAGCTGAGGCCAGGGAAGAGTTACTGGAGGTAGGAGAGGACTAGGAGGAGCTGTGGTAAAAAGTTGAGCTCAAGGAGAATAGTGTTAGTGGTCAAAATGGTGATTTTTGAAAAGTGGCAGAAGGTGTTTGATAATGGTTTGGGCAAGAAAAAGGTTTCCAATTGCCATGAGACTCCACAGGGTGAAATGACACATATAATTAGGGCCTTCCACCAATTTGGAGCTTATTTGGGCAAAGTTGCAAATGCAACTTTTGTAAACCCTAGGAATTAGCGGAATTGAACTTGTGTAGATCTAGTTGAGAAAATCACTTCTCCTTGATGCACCACTTGGTGTAATTGCCTCATTTGGTCATGTGAACATGCTCACAAAAGTTGGGGTCAAGGAGAGAAAGTTGGTAGTACAAACTTGTTCAAATTTGGTTCTGGTTAGAGAGGGTTTTAGGGCATTTTGGTGAACCAAAATGACCTTGATTGGCATGAGGCTTTGCAAGGTGGTCACAATATGCATTATTGACTTTCTGGATTTTCCTCGGATTTTTATGAAAATATTTCCTTTAGAAATATTTAAAATCCTTGAAGTGGGCAGAAATGGTTTTGGGAGGTTTTGTCCAATATTTTGAACATGACCATGTGTTGAAACTCTTATATATGGGAAATATATGCCCACTCAGTTTCCCTGATTTTTTCCAAATATTTTTAAAACCGTAAAATATTTTTTCCCTATTAAAGACCATTTCTGGCCTTAAGAAGAGCTTTTAAATAAAATAGGAAAATAACTTTTAAAATTATATTTTTGTGGTTTATGGGAATCCTATATCTAATAGGTTTCAAATATAACCTTTTAAATATTTTTCATACCCCAAATCAAGTACTTGAAGTGCAAACCTCAATCCAGGGGTTTTTCGAAAACTAATTTTTGAAAATACTATTTGGCCAAATTATTTTTGTAAGAAAATACTATATTGCACTATACACATGGCATGATCATTGGGCAGAAGTTTGGGGCAAAGATATGAAGTACAGAAGGTGGAGTAGTTGACCTTAAAGAGCACTTGAAAATCACAGAGAGAAAACCAACTCCAACATAAAAAGCCAAATAATGCAAAACTTTTTGTTGGTCCAAATTTTTATGCTTTATTAATGCAAATGAAATGTTACAAAATGCAGGGTGTGACAGACCTAACCCCCCTTACAAGAATCTCGTCCCCGAGATTCCCAAACTAGGCTTTAAAGAGATACGGAAACTCGGATCTAAGGTAGTCTTCACGTTCCCAAGTTGCTTCTGCTTCAGTGTGGTTGCTCCACTGGACCTTGAAGTACATGATGGTGCGGCTTCGAGTGTGTCGCTCAGCCTCATCCAAAATGCAGATGGTCCTCTCACGGTAAGTCAAATCAGGCTGAAGGTCAATGGCTTGGTGATTGACGTCCTTGTAAAGATCAGGCTTGTCTGGAACTTGGAGACACTTCCGGAGTTGTGACACGTGGAATACGTTGTGCACATCGGATAGTTCAGGTGGTAGTTCCAACTGGTAAGCTACTTCTCCTCGTCAATCAGTGATCTTGAAGGGGCCGATGTATCTTGGGGCGAGCTTTCCTTTGACATGGAAGCGTTGGGTTCCCTTGAGAGGTGTGACCCGGAGATAGACATGGTCTCCAACTCGGAAGTTCAAATGCTCTCTGACAAGCTTGACTTGCTCTTCTGCTTCACGGAGGATATCGGGCCCAAAGACTAGTCCTTCTCCGGTCTCTAACCAATTGAGAGGTGCGCGGCACTTTCGTCCGTATAACACCTCAAATGGTGCCATCTGAAGGCTTGACTGATAACTGTTGTTGTAGGAGAACTCGGCGAAAGGGAGGCAATCTTCCCACCTAGCTCCATATGCTAAGACACAGGCTCGGAGCATGTCTTCGAGTATCTGATTCACTCGTTCTGTCTGACCTCCGGTCTGTGGGTGGAAAGCAGTGCTGAAGGACAACTTGGTCCCCATGGCCTCTTGGAACTTCTTCCAGAACCTTGAGGTAAACTGGGTTCCTCGATCTGACACAATCTCCTTGGGAACACCATGAAGGCTTACGATTCTGTTGATGTAGAGGCTGGCTAGCTGGTTTCCCTTGTAAGTCGTTTTGACAGGAATGAAATGGGCTACTTTGGTCAAATGGTCGACTATGACCCAGATGGAGTCATGTCCCTTATTTGACCTGGGTAATCCAAAGGATGAAGTCCATTCCGACTTTATCCCATTTCCATTCAGCACCTTGAGAGGTCAGAATAATCCAAAGGTCGCTGATGTTCAGCTTTGACCCTTGGCATATGTCACACTTAGCGACGAAAGTGGCTATCTCTCTCTTCATGCCCTGCCACCAGAATCTTTCCTTTAGATCTTGATACATCTTGGTTCCTCTGGGGTGGATGGAATACGGGGTGTCATGAGCTTCTTGCATGATCAAATTCTTGAGCTCAATCTTGTTGGGTATGCAAATGCGATTCCCAAACCACACAATTCCTTGCTCATCCTCTGAGAATCCTGGGGCCTTGCCTGCCTTGATCTTCCTCTTGATGCCTTCAATACTTTTGTGTCTCTTCTGAGCTTCCTTAACATCATTCATCAAGGTAGGCCTAACTTCGAGGTTGGCCAAGAATCCTGGTGTAACCAGTTCCAACCCGAAGCTTTCAAGTTCTTCATATGAGGCGGGTAGCCTGTCCTTAAGCATAGCATTCAAGGAACAAGCCTTTCTGCTTAATGCATCTGCTACCACATTAGCCTTTCAAGGGTGGTATTGAACACTAAGGTCATAATCCTTGATCAACTCTAGCCATCTACAAAGGTTGAATGGGAGAGGTCAATATGGAAATATATCTTGGGTTTGGTAAGCTTAGAAAAGAAGAGGAGAATAGAGGGTTTTGCAAAATGGGTTTTATCCTAACTAACGCCCATGCTAACTAAGGCTTCCAAACCTTTATCCTTTCTGCCTGCATCTACTACTATTACTCCACACATTGACCGCTATCCAACATGCATCTAGTGTATTAAGTTCATGGAAAAATGGGGTAATGCAATAAGAACGATGACATGATGTAGACAAGATCTACTCATGTAGGAATAGACCCCATCTTTTTATCGTTAATGGCAACGATACATGCATGTCACTTCTCGTTCTGTCACTAAGATTGAGCACCACAAGATCAAACCCATCACAAAGGACCTCTTCCTATTGCAAGAAAAATCAATTTAGTTGGCCAAACCAAACCAAAGTTTTGGAGAAGAAATACGAGGCTATAAAGATCATGCATGTCGAGGGAAACCATGGCCACCTATGGGACCAAAGGTCCCTTGCTGGTTCGGCGGGGGGACACCACATTGCACAAAGAGCACAAGAGCGTGGGGCAGCACGGTAGAGATCACACAGGCAGTTTTACCCAGGTTCGGGCCGCCGTGAGGCGTAAAACCCTACTCCTGCTTTGGTGGATTCATGGTGGAAAAAGGGTGGTGGGCGCAACACGTTTGCCCAGCAGGGTTGAGGCGAAACGGCTACGTGCATATGAAATGTGAGGGGGTGGATTGATACGTCTCCAACGTATCTACTTTTCCTAACGCTTTTAGTCTTGATTCATCATGTAATAGAGTTAGTTTTGTTAGGGCTTGATCCCTAGTATCCACTGTGTTCTAAGATTGATGTTGCTATGACTTTGCCATGCTTAATGCTTGTCACTTTGGGCCCGGGTGTCATGAACTCAGGTCTGAACCGTTTATGTTATCAGAATTATATCCATGTTCTAAATCCGATGTTGCAAGTTATAGTCACCTACTACGTGTTATGATCCGCAACCCCGGTGTGACAATAGTCGGGACCACTCCCGGTGATGACCGTAGTTTGAGGACTTCATGTATTCAGTATGTGTTAATGCTTTATTCCGGTTATCTATTAAAAGGAGGCCTTAATATCCCTTAGTTTCCAATAGGACCCCGCTGCTATGGGAGGGTAGGACAAAAGATGCCATGCAAGTTCTTTCCATTAGCATGTATGACTATTTACGGAATACATGCCTACATTATATCCAAGAACTGGAGCTAGTGTTGTATTTCCCTGGTTCATAATTGTCTCATGATGAATATCATCCAACAAGTCACCGATCCAATGCCTACGAATTTATCTCATTTTGTTCTTGCTAAGTTACTACTATTATCATCACTGTTACACTTGCTACAAAATTACTGCTATCATTGTTACCGTTACCGTTAGCATTGTTACTATTATCAAAACTATCAAACTACTTTGCTACTGATCACTTTGCTGCAGATAATTAATCTCCAGGTGTGGTTCAATTGACAACTCAGTTGCTAATACCTTCAAAAATTCTTTGCTTCCCCTTGTGTCGAATCTATAAATTTGGGTTGAATACTCTACCCTCGAAAACTGTTGCAATCCCCTATACTTCTGGGTTATCAAGACCTTTTTCTGGCGCCGTTGCCGGGGAGCACAACTATATTTGTTGAGTCACTTGGGATTATTATCAATATATCACTACGAAGAATCTGAAGGATGCTAAGACTAAGATATTTCCCTCTAAGGCGAGGGGAGGTAAGGAACTACCATCTAGTTCTGTTTTAGATTCACCTTCTGCTATAAGTAAACTTACAACACCACCACATGCTATCTATTCTAATATGTCGCAAGTTATTGATGATGCTACTTCTACTATGGATAATGCTTGTGACGATGCTAGTACCTTGCTTGATAATGATGATGTGCCACTTGGTGACTTTCTTGATGAACAAATTGCTAGAGTAATACAACATGATGTTGTTGAATCTGATGATGAGCTTGAAACTGAAACTCTTGAAACACCTGCTAGAACTAGCCCTCCTAGATATGAATTGCCTAAGGTACCAAAAGGTTATGTAATGAATGAGGAGACAACTAGAGATATTCTTGCTTGGAAGGATAGAGATGACCTAGATAAATTACTATGCAAGTATAAAGAAAAATCTCTGAATGCTAGAATGAAATATGATCCTAAGTTCGCTACTTCACCTATCTTTATTGATGATAAGGATTATGAATTCTCTGTCGACCCAGAGTTAATTACTTTGGTTGAATCTGATCATTTCCATGGTTATGAAACTGAAACTGTTGTGGCACATCTTACTAAGTTGAATGATATATCCACCCTTTTTACTCATGATGAGAAGACTCGCTATTATATTATTCTCAAATTATTTCCATTCTCATTAACGGGTGCTGCTAAAGCTTGGTACAATACTCTTGCTCCTGGTTGTGTGTGTAGTCCCCAGGATATGATTTATTACTTCTCTAAAAAATATTTCCCTGCTCATAAGAAACAAGCTGCCCTGCAGGAAATATTTAACTTTGTGCAAATTAAAGCAAAGAGTCTCCCACAAGCTTGGGGAGGCTTTGCCAGTTACTTAATGCTTTGCCTGATCATCCTCTTAAGAAAAAAAAATACTTGATATCTTCTATAATGGACTAACCGATACTTCTAGGGACTTTCTAGATAGTTGTGCTTGTTGTGTTTTCAGGGAACGAACTGTTGGACAAGTTGAACAATTATTGAATAACATATTGAGAAATTATGATGATTGGACTCTTCCCGAACCACCGCCTAAACCCGCTCCGATGAAAAGGAGTAGATTATATCTCAGTCCTGAAGATATGCAAGAGGCAAAGAAATCAATGAAAGAAAAAGGTATTAAAGCTGAAGATGTTAAAAATTTACCTCCTATTGAAGAAATACATGGGCTTAATACACCACCACTGCCTAAGGGGGTAGAGGTAAATTCTCTAATGAAGTTCAATGATAATGACAATCCTCACAATATGCATCCTAGGCAATGCCTTTATGAGTTTGAAAACTACATTAGAAAATAAGATCACTTCAATGAAAATGTTATGAAACAATTGAAATATAATTCTGATATGATTGCTCGCTTGAGTGACTTGTTATTTAGAATCTCAAATGATGTTAGAAGTGTTGGAAAACATCCTTCTATGGTTCAAACTCAGTTAGAACAAGTTGTTAAATCTCAAAGAGAGTTGCTTGATGAAATGAATAATAATATACATGACTTTGCTGTTAGAGTAGCAACTAGAGGAGGTAAAATGACTCAGGAACCACTTTATCCTGAGGGACACCCAAAAAGAATTGAACAAGATGCACAAAGAGTTAACACTGATGCACCTAGTCCTTCTAGAAAGAAAACGAAGAATAAAAATGATGGGACTTTGCATGCTTCTAGTGAACCTGAAATAGAGAAACCTCCTGATAATGATAATGAAACTTCTATCTCTGATGCTGAAACTCGGTCTAGTAATGAACACTCACCTAGTGATAATGAAAAAGATAATGCTGAGGTTCATGAAGATGCTCAAACAAATAATAAAGAACTAGACAATGATGTCGAGATAGAACCACCTGTTGATCTCGATAACGCACAACCTAAGAATAAAATGTATGACAAAAGAGACTTCATTGCTAGAAAATAAGGTAAGAAAGAGAACCATGGGTTCAAAAATCTATGCCTTTTCCACCTAAGTCAACTAAAAACAAAGATGATGAAGAATTCAAACACTTTGCTGAAATGCCAAGGCCAATCTTTTTGCGTATTCGCTTGACTAATATCTTCTCCTTATGCAAAGTATATGAAAGACATCATCACAAATAAGAGAAAAATACCGGAAGCTGAAATCTCCACTATGCTTGCTAATTACACTTTTAAAGATGGAGTACCTAAAAAACTTGAAGATTCGGGAATACCAACTATACCTTGCTCTATTCGGGAAAACTGCTTTGTGTGATTGATGTCTACTATGCAACTTTATTCTTGTAGACACGTGTTGGGCCTCCAAGCGCAGAGTTTTGTAGGACAGTAGCAATTTTCCCTCAAGTGGATGACATAAGGTTTATCAATCCGTGAGAGGTGTAGGATGAAGATGGTCTCTCTCAAACGACCCTGCAACCAAATACAAGAAATCTCTTGTGTCCCCAACACACCCAATACAATGGCAAATTGTATAGGTGCACTAATTCGGCAAAGAGATGGTGATAAAAGTGTAATATGCATGGTAGAAATATATTTTTATAATCTGAATAAATAAAAAAGCAAGGTAGCAAATAGTAAACGGGCACAACAATGGTATTGCAATGCTTGAAAACAAGGCCTAGGGTTCGTACTTTCGCTAGTGCAACCTCTCAACAATGCTAACATAGTTGGATCATATGATAATTATCCCTCAAAGTGCAATAAAGAATCACTCCTGAGTTCCTATTAGTGGAGAACAAAAGATAGAAATTGTTTGTAGGGTACTAAACCACCTCAAAGATATTCTTTTCGTTCGATCTAATCAAGAGTTCGCACTAAAATAACACAAAGCTATTTTTTCGTTCAATCTATCCTAGAGTTCGTACTAAAATAACACCAAAGCAAATTCATATTCATAATACTCAATACACGCAAAGAACTACAAAGAGAGACCCCAAAGTTTCTATTGGAGAAAAGATAATAAAAACGTGCATCAACCCCTATGCATAGATTACCCCCAATGTCACCTCGGGAATCCGCGAGTTGACTGCCAAAACATATATCAAGTGAATCAATACGATACCCCATTGTCACCTCAAGTATTCATACCACAAGACATACGTCATGTGTTCTCATACCTGAATATTCAATCCGACAAGACAAAACTTCAAAGGGTAAAGATTGAATTCATCACAACAAGAGTATAGAGGGGAGAAACATCATATGATCCATCTACATTAACAAAGCCCATGATATAGATCACGAGAGACAGAGAGATTAAACACATAGCTACTGGTATAAACCCTCAGCCCTGAGGGTGGACTACTCCCTCCTCATCGTGGTGGCCGCCAGGATGATGAAGATGGCCATTGGAGATGATTCCCCCCTCCGCAGGGAGCCAGAACAGGGTCTAGATTGGTTTTCGTGGATACAGAGCCTTGCGGTGGTGGAACTTCTCATCTAGGTTAACCCCGATGGGTTTTGGAATATTTGGGAATTTATAGGGTAAAGAGGGGGTGCAGGAGGCCAGTGAGGTGGGCACAACCCACCTGGGTGCGCCTGGGCCCCCAAGCGCGCCCTGGTAGGTTGTGCCCCCCTCGGGGCACCCCCAGGTCCGTCTTTGGCCAAATATTGGTCTTCTAGTCCATAAAAAATCTCTGTGAAGTTTCGTTGCATTTGGACTCCATTTGGTATTGATTTCATGCGATGTAAAAAACAAGCAAAAAACAACAACCGGCATTGGGCACTAGGTCAATAGGTTAGTCCCAAAAAATGATACAAAGTTGCTATAAAATGATTGTAAAACATCCAAGAAAGATAAAAAAAGCATGAATACTTCATAAACTAAAGATACGTTGGAGACGTATCAGCATCCCCAAGCTTAATTCCTACTCGTCCTCGAGTAGGTAAATGATAAAATAAATAATATATGAAGTGTGAGTGCTAGCAAAGTGCATAAGTTTGATCAATGACAGTTTCAATCACTTTTCCTAGCATCATAACAGCAATTCTTTCTTATAAAACTTCTCATGTTATAGTAGTAACCAATTCACATGTTAAGGTTCAAACAATGAATTCTCTTCAAACTCAACAACCTATGTTCTTAGTCACCAAGCAATTGCAATTCAACTTATTCAATGGAAGTAAGAGCTTCACATACTCAACCATCTTATAGTCTTCTATGATTGCTAACACTCACCACGTACACATGAGCAAAACCTTTCAACCGGACACAAAGAAATATAGGGGCTTATTGTTTTGCCTCCCAATGTATTCACCTCAAGGGTGATGTCAACAATAATAACTCATGCTACCCATATTCAACTGGACATATGTGCCTAGATCTTTCCTCACCACATGTTGCTTGCCAAAAGAGAAAAATAAAAAGGAATAGAGAGATAAAAACTTTGACTCTTTGCATAAAAGTAAATACAGAAAAGTAAAAGATGGGCCCTTCGCAGAGGGAAGCAGAGGTTGCCATGCGCTTTTTTGTTTGTATGCTTAACCTCTTAGTGCAAAAGAACGTCACGTTAAATTGCCCCTTATGATAGCAACCTTTATTATGCAGTCTGTCGCTTTTATTCTTTGCCATCACAAGTTCGTACAACGCTCAATTTTCTCTTACACTAAATGATCTCACACTTTTAGAAGCAATTTTTATTGCCTTATTGCACTGATGACAACTTACTTGAATAATCTTATTCAAACCTTAGGTAGGTATGGTGGACTCTTGAAAATAAGATTTGGGTTTAAGGGTTTTTGGATGCACAAGTAGTATCTCTACTTGGTGCGGAATTAATGGCTAGCAAAGACGGGGGCAAAAACCACATGTTGAAGGATCTATGACAATATAACTTCTATGTGAATATGAACAAACATAGATCATTATGTTGTCTTCCTTGTCCATCTTCAACAATTTTGGCATATAATATTTTGATGTGGCTCACAATCACAAACGATTTCTAAGATAGTTTATTTGCATGTGAAAGTTCTCTTCCTTATACTAATTATTCGTGAATTGCTTGTATGACCAAAATTGTGATTGTCAATCCTCAAAATATTTCACTTTCTAAACCCAATGTGAAGCTACCACTAGGCATGATATGATTTCAACTTCATGATATTCAATTCATTCAACAATTTACTCATAGGGTATAAGTGAAGCACAAGAGTAAATGACAAACTACTCCAAAAAGATATAAGTGAAGATCATGAGCATAATATTTCTTTCTCTCAAATTAATTTAAGTGAAGCAAGAGAGAATTTATTCAAAAATACTAAAGCACACCATGCTCAAAAAGATATAAGTGAAGCACTAGAGCAATTCCATAGAAAAGAGCTTCGTTGACGGGATGTGAGTACCGCTTACTTAGCCTCCCTGGCAACTATTTGAGGACTCTATTTTATTTAAGAACTTCTAGTTCTAAGTATTTTATTAAAATAGCAAGCAAAACAAAATAAAATGACATTCTAAGAATATCACAACTCATGTGAAGAAGCAAAAAACTTAGGCTCAACCGATACTAACCGATAATTGTTGAAGAAGAAAGGTGGGATGCCTACCGGGGCATCCCTAAGCTTAGATGCTCGAGTCTTCTTGAATACTATCTTGGGATGCTTGGGCATCCCCAAGATTGAGCTTCAGTGTCTCCTTAATTCTTCTCATATCACGGTTTTCCTAAATCTCAAAAGCTTCATCCACACAAAACTCAACAAGAACTCGTGAGAAAAGTTAGTATAAACCAATGCAAAAACTTATCATTCTCTACTGTAGTGTAAGTGCATCTAGTGCCCCTTAGTGATTTTGGTGTATAGAAGACTTATAGGTTAAGGGACTAATGCGTTTATGAGTGTACACATGTCTATAAGTCTATGAGGAGTTTGATATTTACAGAGAAAGTCGACCCCTAAAAATGAAGTTCTTCGACTGAAGACTTTGGTATTCTGAAGACTTTCTGAAGACTTTGAAAGTGAAGAAATTGGTGTGACCTTGAAGACTTGGTATTCATTTGAGGAACATGAAGCGTGAAGACTTTTTTTTAGTAGTTTCGTGTTCTCTTTCTTGAGTCATAGGAAACACCGTACTGTTAAAGGGGGTCGAGGAAACACTAAGGAAAAATTTCAATGTGATGCTCAACTCAAAATCCTACACCTACCAATCCCTTCGAGTGAAGCCATTGGAAATCTCATACAGTTCAGTCAATTTCTTCAGTGACAGAGACGAAGTTCTTCTGGTCGCTGAGGAATCTGTTCTGACTGAGGAGTTAGGAATTCGCTAGTGCGGATTGCCTACACAGTGAGGAACATGATACCCCTAAGGAATTTGAACCTCAAATTTCCGACCGTTGCTGTGCTACGCGCCAGCTGTCTCAAAATATCTTATCCACCTAACGGTCATATCATTGAAGGGAATTTATGTCTTATCATGTTGGGCTGCTCCCTAGGCTATAAATAGCCACCCCCTACAACCACTAGCTGGTTGGCTGCTCCGAGAGAAACTGACACTTGTCAATTGTGAGCATCCCATCCTCCGAGGACTTTGAGTGAAAATCATCAAGTGAGGAAAATCCAAACCCAAACACCTACAAACCCAAAGTGATTAAGCATCAGTGAAGAGATTGATCCTGCGTGGATCCGACGCTTGTTACCTTTGAAGACTATGCTTCTTCCAGACGGTTAGGCGTCATGGTCTAGAGCATCCAAGAGGAATTGTGGATCGCCGAGTAACCGAGTTTGTGAAGGTTTGGCAGTCACCTGAAGACTTACCACGAGTGATTGGACGAGGTCTGTGTGACCTTAGTTCAAGGAGAATACGGTGAGGACTTGGTGTCCTGAGCTGCGTGCTCAGGACTGGGTGTCCGGGACTGTGTGTCCTCGAGTTTAAATACTCAGCCGCTCAAACCAGACGTACAACTGAGACAGCAGTTGGAACTGGTCTACCAAATCATTGTCTTCACCAAGCTTACTGGTTCTATTTCCTCGACTCTTTCATTTCCTCATTACTGTGTTAAGTGCTTCATCATATCTGTGTTTGAAGACTTTGACTGAAGACTTTCTCAATTTCCTCAGTTCAATTTCTTCAGTCTGTTTGTCTTCATCTTGTGTTATCCTGTGATTATGCTTTCTGTACTCTGTGCTTGTCTTCATTTCATCATGATGACCATGCCTGTATTCTGTTATGCTTACTTCTGAGTACTTATTCTGCTGCAAGTAGTTCTTCGCTAAGGAATTTCCTCACCGGCAAATTCCTTAGTGAAGAATTCATAAAAATCGCCTATTCACCCCTCCTCTAGTCGATAGAACGCACTTTCAATTGGTATCAGAGCAAGGTACTCCCTTGTTGTGTGTGATTTTGGTTTAACCGCCTGGAGTTTTAGTTATGTCGACAGCAGGTATAATCAAGGTCTCTGCTAGCTGTCCTACCTTTGATGGGACAGACTACCCCTACTGGAAAAATAAGATGTGAATGCATCTTGAGGCAATTGATAACGATCTCTGGTATGTTGTGGAAAATGGTGTTCCCTCTATCTCACCCTCGCTGAACGCCACCGATGTGAAGAGATTCAAGCAACTCGATTCTCAAGCGAAGAATATCATATGTGGCCATCTGAGCAAAGGACAGTATGGAAGAGTGAATGCTTTGGAAACTGCTAAGCTTATCTGGGATAGGCTGTCCAAAGTGAATGAAGGAGTCTCAACTCAGCGTGACTCTCGAGTTGATGTTCTTCGCAATCTCTTCAACCACTTCAAAAGACTCGACAATGAAAACTTTCAACAAACCTTCGATCGCCTCCCTGACATGTCAAATGAGCTTCAAGCGCTTGGTGCCACTGACATCACCGACCATGAGGTGGTGAAGAAATTGTTGAGATAGCTTGATTCCTCATTTGAAACTCTGGCATTGATGATACAAGAGCGTGCTGATTACAAGTCACTTGATCCTGCTGATATCCTCGAGAGGCTAAACACTCATGAGTTACAGCTTGCTGAAAAGAGAGATCTCTATGGTTCGTGCTATGGTAGATCACGTGCCCTGAAGGCCAAGGCAGTGTCTGAATCTGAAAATGAAGATTCTGGCAGCAGCCTTGGTGATCCTGAAGAATTGAGCCAGGAGTTAGCACTGCTCGTGAAGAAATTCCAGAAGTTCTCAAGACATCGCCGCTTTGGAAAATCCTCAAGGAGCAATGATTCCTCATCCAGTGACTACAAGAGGAGGCTATGCCACAAATGCAAGAAACCTGGTCACTATACTCAAGATTGTCCTCAGTGGGAAAAGGAATTAAAGAAGAAGAAATACAAGGATTACAGTTCTGATGACGCTAAGAAGAAGAAGAAATCTTCATCATCAAAATCCTCGAAGTCTTCATCTCACAAGATGAGTAGCTCCAAGAAGGCTCGGACATTCATTGGCAAGGAAATGGACTCTGAGGCTGAATCTGAGGAACATGAGGAAGAGGAGGCATCTGAGGAGTCCGAGTCTGGTGTGGCGAGTCTAGCTCTCGCTACTGCATTCGTCAGCAAGTCTATATTCAACTCTGAAGAAAATGACCTCACCAACAAGGTTGATGAAGGCAGTGATGACTATGCTCCCACCTACTGCTTCATGGCAAAGGGTGCCAAGGTACTCAAATATACCTCCTCTGAATCTAGTGAGAATGAATCTGATGAAAACCTCAAGCCCAGGTACTCTAAACTTGCTAAGATTGCTGTGAAACAGCAAAGGGTTTTTGAAAAGGTTCAAAACATGCTAGACAAAAGTGACGATATGTTGGGTGAAGAAATGGATCGCACTAAAGCCTTGACTGAAAATCTTTAGAGACTTCAGTCTAGGTTTGACAGCCTTCAAGGTCATCATAACACTCTCTTATCTGATCATGAGAAACTTTCTTATAAATTTCTTCAAAAGAAGCAAGATCTTGAGAAGCTAAGAGTGAGTTATGAAGATCTTCAGAAGGAGTGCGATTCATTACTTGCTCAACAAATCAGCGCTTCTCAGGAAGAATTTGTTCCTCCATGCTTAAAGTGCATTGAACGTGAATCTGCTAATTCTTCACCTGAATGTTCAAATGCTTCTATTGTTACAAATTCTTCACCTGCCTCTACTATCACTAATTCCTCATCTGAGGACATTGCTAGTATCACTGACGATGCAGGGCTGAAGGAATTGTACATGACAGGCATGTACAAAAGCCTCAAAGGGCATCAGACTCTTTGTGATGTGCTTAAAAAGCAGATCCTCAACAGGAACCCTAGGAAAGAGGGTATTGCATTTGAGAGGAAAATCAATGCTGATGGTACATATTGGAAGCCTGAGCAGTACCCCAAAACCTCATGGGTTGCTGCAAAGGGACCACCAGTTGATCCATCTAACTTATCTGGCTTTACATGTGAATCTCCTCATTCTTCTGATGAGTCATTTGACTCCAATTATAAACTGTTCAAAAATCAGAATGGTAAAGTATTTGCTAGATATGCTGGCACTAACTGCAGGAACGGTTCCCCTATGAAGAAAATCTGGGTTCCCAAAAGGTGCCATGAAAGTCTTCAGGTGAATGTCCTCACGACACCACCTGTGAAGAATAGGAACCCTAGATCAAACTCTTGATATGGACCAAATTCTTCATATGGATCCAAGTCCTCATACGGACCAAATTCCTCACGTGGATCAAATTCCTCAAAAGGATCAAAGTCCTCATATGATTATCATCATGCTAACAACTCTGTTTCGCAGGTTAGAGCTATGGGCTATGAATATGTGCATTATTCTTCAAACCATTATGTTCATAAGTCCTCGAAGAATTTCTCTGCTTATTCATATGCTTACCCTAACCCCTCTTATGTGCAACGATATGGTTTGGCTTTTCTGCCACCATTCTCATATGGAGCTCATAGAGTGATGAACTCTTTGCCACCTCTTCAGATGTGGGTGGTCAAGAAAAAGAACTAATCTCTTCTGCAGGGTCAGGTCTCCAAACATGCTTTGACGTCTGAAGAATTTGCCGGGGGCCTGACAAAAATGCCTGAAAGGACGTAGGCTAATCATGAAGAAATGAACTTTCATTTCACACGTCCTCATACTGCTATATCTGTTTTACTTCTTGATGAAATTCATCTGACGAATTTGATATCATATTCTTCACTGATGAAGTATATGAGTTCGTAAGCTGCACTAATTCATCTGCAGGATGATCAACCCAAAGCCACTGAGTGGGTCCTCGATAGTGGATGTACAAATCACATGACTGGTGACAAGAATCTGTTGATTGATGCTCCCTTATCACCATCGCATCTAAAGCATATCATCTTCGCTGACAAAGGCAAAAGTCAGGTATTGGGTCTAGGTAAGGTTGCGATCACAAAGGATCGACACATGGACAAAGTCATGCTTGTTGAGTCCTTAGGATACAACCTTATGTCTGTCTCAATGCTTTGTGGTCTTGATATGATTGTTGTCTTTGGCAAGTATCTTTGTGTTGTGGTTATGGAAGCTGACAATTCCAAAGTCTTTGAAGGCTTTAGGAGAGGAGACTTGTACGTTGTTGATTTCTCTACAGGACCTCAACCAGCCGTGTGCCTACTTGCAAAAGCTTCAGAAGGCTGGCTATGGCATCGACGACTTGGTCACGCAGCATGAGGAATTTGCACACGCCATAAGAAGAAGCATGTCATTGGCATTGAGAATGTCAAATTCCTCAAGGATCACTTATGCGGGGCCTGTGAAGCTAGAAAAATGACCAAGGCCAAGCATCCAGTGAAGACTATCATGACTACTACTCGACCATCGAATTGCTTCACATGGACCTCTTTGCTCCTAATCATTACTCAGCAGTCACTAATGATGCATCACTATATGGCTTTGTTATTGTTGATGATTACTCTCGTTACACAGGGGCACACATTGTTACTTACAAACATGAAGTGCAGGAAGTCTTCAAATGATTTTCCTTGAGGGCTTCAACCAACTTTGGTGTGAAGATCAAGCACATCAGGAGTGACAATGGAACTGAGTTGAAGAATTCTGGTCTTGATGACTATCTTGATGAACTTGGTATTACTCATGAGTTATCTGCTCCTTATACTCCTCAGCAAAATGGCGTCGTGGAGCGCAAGAACAGAACTCTTGTTGAGATGGCTTGCACTATGCTTGATGAGTACAAGACGCCTCGTCACTTCTGGATTGAGGCAATTTACACTGCGTGCCACATCATCAACAGGGTATATCTTCACAAATTCTTCAAGAAGACTACCTAGGAACTCCTCACTGACAAGAAACCCAATGTGAGTTATTTCAAAGTCTTCGGTGCTAAATGTTGGATTAGAGATCCTCATCACAATGCTAAATTTGCACCGAAAGCACATGAAGGTTTTATGCTTGGTTATGGAAAGGACTCGCACACCTACAGAGTCTTCAATAATGTTCTTCACAAGATTGTTGAAACTGTAGATGTGTGGTTCGATGAAACTAATGGCTCGCAAAGAGAGCACCTACCTTCTATGATAAATGAACCAGCACCTGAGGATTCTATCAAGTTCAAGGCTACTGAGGATGTCATTCCTACTGAAGAATCTGCTGAAGAATTCATTCCAGAACGTGAAGAACGATGAGCTGATGCACCTGAAGAAAATGCTGAAAAAAATGGTGCTGAAGAAAATGCTGATCAAATTCCTCGACGACAACCAGCTCATCCTCGCGTTGCAAAAGAAGTGCAAGTTGAAAAGATCATCGATGACATTGAAGCACCAGGTCCTCTCACACGCTCAAAAGCTTCACATTTATCTAACTTTTGTGGGCACTATGCTTTTGTCTCTATCACAGAGCCCACTAAGGTAGATGAAGCATTTCTGGAGCCTAAGTGGATTCAGGCCATGCAAGAAGAATTACATCAGTTAGAGCTCAACAACGTCTGGGAACTGGTCAAACGTCCAGATCCTCGCAAGCATAATATCATTGGCACAAAGTGGATCTACCGCAACAAGCAAGATGAAAATGGCCTTGTGGTCAGGGATAAGGCACGATTTGTAGCTCAAGGCTACACACAGGTTGAAGGAATTGATTTCGATGAAACTTTTGCACCTGTTGCTAGACTTGAGGCTATTCGCATATTACTTGCTTATCCTAACCAACATGCTATCACTTTATATCAAATGGATGTGAAAAGTGCATTCCTCAATGGTAAGCTTGAGGAAGAAGTATATGTTGCTCAACCCCCAGGTTTTGAAGATCCAAAGAATCCTGACAAAGTCTTCAGACTCAACAAGGCCCTCTATGGCCTCAAGCAGGCCCCTCGGGCGTGGTATGACACTTTGAAGGAATTCCTCATGAAGAATGGCTTCACACCCGGTTCACTCGACCCTACTCTCTTTACTAAATCTTATGATTGTGAACTATTTGTGTGCCAAATATACGTTGATGATATTATCTTTGGCTGTACTGACCAACGTTATAGTGATGAATTTGCATATATGATGAGTGAAGAATATCAAATGTCTATGATGGGAGAGTTCAAATTCTTCTTAGGTCTTCAAATTCGCCAACAGCGCAATGGCATATTCATATCTCAGGAGAAATACCTCAAGGATGTTATGAGGAAATTCGGCATGCAATATTGCAAAGGCATCAGATTTCCTATGGCCATGAATGGCCATCTATGCACTGATGAAAATGGTATTGACTTTGATCACAAGGTATACCGCTCCATGATTGGTTCTTTATTGTACTTATGTGCATCTAGGCCAGATATAATGCTTAGTGTTTGCATGTGTGCCCGATTTCAAGCTACACCGAAGGAATCACACCATAAGGCTGTGAAGCACATTCTTCGATGTCTAGCTCACACACCAACACTAGGATTATGGTACCCCAAGGGCTTTGTTTTTGATCTCATTGGATATTCTGACTCTGACTATGCTGGTGATCATGTGGACCACAAGTCAACATCTGGTACTTGCCATTTCCTCGGACGATCTTTGGTCTGTTGGTCCTCGAAGAAAGAGAACTGCGTATCACTATCTACTGCTGAAGCTGAGTACATTGCTGCTGGTTCTTGCTGTGCTCAATTGCTGTGGATGAAGCAAACTCTCAAGGATTATGGCATCAACATGAAGAATGTGCCTCTCTACTGTGACAATGAGAGTGCAATCAAGATTGCTCACAACCCAGTTCAACACACGAAGACGAAGCACATTCAGATTCGTCATCATTTTCTTCGCGATCATGTGTTGAAGGGCGACATCTTTATTGATCATGTGAAGACTGAAGAAGAGCTAGCCGATATCTTCACAAAGCCCTTGGATGAGAAGAAATTTAGCAAGTTGCGGTGTGAGCTAAATATCTTAGAATCTTCGAATGTTCTTTGAATAGGACACTCATCCTAACACTTATGCAAAATTGCAGACTTAGATGTGCAACACATGAAGAAACGTTTTTCTTCAATCAATGAAGAACAACTCTCTAAGTGTGAAGAAACTAATGAAGAATTTGATTCTCAGAACCCTACGACAATTGTACGCGGTGTCTAAAATCATCATTCTTATATGGTGGGTCACGCCACCACCAAAGTTGAAAATCTTCAATTTGAGTTTTTCCTCAGTTTTGAAATCCCTAAGTTTTGAAATTCTTCAATTTTTCAAATTCTTCAACTTTGCAAAATCTTCACTGGTTCCGTCGTTTTTCTTCATTGGCTATATATATATATATATATATATATATATATATATATATATATATATATATATATATATATATATATATATATATATATATATATATATATATATATATATATATATATGGGTTTATGTCCTCTACAACATTCACTTATGGCTATTTCTTCAAGTTGTTCTTCCGCTAAGTGAATGTGATCGGACCCTTCCCCCTCTATGCTATACTCAACCCAATCTATTCTCAAATTCTTCATGTGCATTCTATTTGAAACTCGTTCGAAATCTTCACTGTGTCCTTGTCAGCTGAAGAATTTGCGAATGAAACTTTTAACTTATCTTATCCAAATTTTCGGCTTTGCCGCTCAAACCGTTCCGCTTCCCACGAGAGACTTATCTATTCATCCACGATCTAACACGATCTCCACTTTTCAGTACGTGGGTGACACATGTCATGCGAATGAGAAGGGTCAGGGGCACGTTCGTCCTAAATCTTTGGGCGAACAGTTTTTTCATTGTGGCTGTAAATACCCCTCTCCCCTTCCTCACTTCCTTTACTCCGCTCGCTCTCTCTCCTTCTCGAGCTTCTCAAACCCTAGCGCCGCCGCTACTTCATCGTCGCCGGTGAGGAAGTGCTTCACTTCCTCGACCTCGTCACCGTCGTACTCGCGCCGGCCGCGGAAATCTTCACTCCACCGCTGCCGTAGCCGTCTTCCTCCGCCGAGTTAGGACGTGGAAGATCTGTACTGACGAACTTCACCTCTCCATCTCATAGTTCGTCGTGTTCTTCGTTCAGGGTAATTAAAAACTACTTTTACTGCCCTCTTTGATTCAAATGATTTCTACAAAATCCTCAAAGGTGTTTTATTCTTCAAATCCTCACACACTAAACACCTCACATGTCATCTGTTCTTGATTCGTTTCTCTAAGCATCATTTTTCTTCAAGATTCCTCAATTGTGTGGATCTTCGATCTATACAACTCGAACCTAAGACAAAGAACTCTTAGTGAAATTCTTCAAGACTCATCTGTCAAAATTCCTTAGACTTGTTCTTTTGAAAAACCTTACGAGAACGATATGACCTCTCCAAATTCCTCGCAACTATACTCTGCTCACGGTACTCATGTCCGCTTTGAATCACTAGGTTCTCATCAACTTAACTCATTTGCAGCATTCCTCGAAGAAAAGTTGCATACTTCTTCAGAGAATTCGATTGTTCAAATTCCTGAACTGAAGAAAATGGTAGATGGTAAGAAGCCACAGAAAGGAGGAAAGAAGCTTGAGGTCATGACTGCCTTTGAGATCCCTGATGACATATACGAAAACTATTGCACTCCTGATGAGGCCAAGTTTTGTAAGGAGAACAAAATCAGCGCAAGGTGCGCATCCAGAGGATAGAAAGGAGATGGGCAAGAGAATGGAGGGAGTACAGGTATGTGACTCCAAAGTACATGAAGAAATTCGCACTCAATCCTCCATGCCCAAGACCACCATTGGCACCTGGCCATGTAGCAGATCCCACCAGCCTCAAGCGTGGTGAGGATTATCCTGATGAATGGGCAAACCGCCAAGCCAAGCTGGCCTGGCAAGCCAAAGAAGCAGTGAGGAAATTCAATGAGGACTCTGCTGCTGCTGCTGCCTCTGCTGAGGCCTCTACTGTCAAGCCAAAGAAATATATGGCAAAGAAGCCCGGGCGCAAGCCAAGTGCTTCACCTCCAGTGCCCTCAAGGCCTAGTTCCTCAGCAATGCCCTCACGGCCAGAATCCTCAAAGCCCTCACGGCCAATTCCTCATGCTGCTCCTGCTCCTCCAGAATCTTCAGCTCCTCCGCCAAAGTCTTCGGCCACTCTGAAAAAGTCCTCTGGCCCTGTGCATCTTGCCACGTGCCAAAGGACGGCAGGCATCTCCATTGCCTCAGGTGTCTCAGCTAGTTCCTCAGCTGCACCCAATTCTTCAACGGGTCTGTCTCTACTGAAGAAAAAGGCCACTGCAGGATGAGGTCCTCGCCCTAGTCCTCAGAAGAAGCAGGTTGCCTTCCAAGTACCGTCTAAAGAAGGCGAAGCTGATGATGAAGAACTTGTTGAGATCATCAGAGACAGGCAAGTCAGGGCCGCTAGAGCCAAAGGCACTAATGTGTCACTGCTATTGGATCCTAAGTTGATCCTCGATTATATTGATCTCTGGCACAAGGATCCAGACACTCCTATACCTGGTTTCAAATTGACTCCTGGCCAAAGTCACATGATGACCCATTTCATCTCTAAAGAAAAATGGAAATATGAGAAGGCCAGGCAGATCAAGAAAGCATAGTATAGGAAAGAAAAGTTTTTGAAGACCAACATTGTCTCTATGACAACTGATGAGCTTATAAAAATCCAGTCTGAAATCAAAGCCCTCAGCAATAACTTCAATGCCTACTATGCTGATTGGCAAGGTGCCAAAGTCAGATTTGTTAAAATGAGTGAGAAATTCACCTCCAATGTTGCAGCTCCATCGCAACAGGAAATTCCTCAGGCTGAAGCTTCTGCTCAGCAAACTAAAGAACATGCCAGCACCGCTGATGACTTTCAGACTGCTGAAGAAAATGTTAGTTCCAGGGCTGATGACTGCATTCCAGCCGCTGAAGACATTGCCAGGGCATCCACTAGTGGTGCACCTGAAGAAAATGAAGAAGTCAGGGAAACTGCATCAGTTGCGCCTGAAGAAAATCAACTAGATTCCTCTGCTCCTCCCGCGCCTACACCAACTCCAATCCTTCCATCTGCATTAGATGTGAAGAAGACCAAGGCTGCAGAGCATGCAGCTGTGAAGAAAAGGAAAGCATCAGCTGCTTCAGATTCCTCAGATCCAAAGAAAATGAAGCCTATGACAAGTTCATTTGCAAATCCAATTGATGCTGTTCCGATCTCAACCATGCCATCAAAGGACCTTGTTCCTTTTGGTGAAGAATATGTGATCCCTAGTGGATCTGATGAAGAAAATCATTCTGCTGCTTCGTCATAGCACATTGATGAAGAA
Source organism: Aegilops longissima (assembly GCA_021605205.1). Lineage (NCBI taxonomy): Eukaryota > Viridiplantae > Streptophyta > Magnoliopsida > Poales > Poaceae > Aegilops > Aegilops longissima. The sequence goes on along the minus strand of CM038680.1, from coordinate 481,867,692 downwards.
ATTGAAGTGGATGTTATCCCTTCAACACCTATTGTCTCCTCGCCCATGCCTCAGTTCACAGCTGAAGAAGCCGGCATTGAAGAAATGGAAGATGAAGACGTGGATATTGGGTGCACTATGCCAGTGATGAATGATGACTTTTGGGAAAGTCAACACCCCAATTCTCCACTCTTCACCCCTTTACAGCAAATACCTCAGTCCCCTGCACCAACCGTTCAACTGGGTTCATAAGAAACTCACCCCACTTCATCTGTACGTGAAGAAATTACAGCCACTAGTGCTGAAGAAACTGCTGCTGCTGACGACTTGAACACGCAGACTGCCACTGAAGAGGAACCAGAAATTCCTCAGCCTGAAGAACCTGAGATTGCGATTCCTGAAGTCGTGATGCAACTCACTGACACTCCACTGCCAAAGCCAAAAGATCCATTCTCAAGGAAGCAAAAGTTCAAGGCTGAAGATTTCTTCGGCGAGCATGTGTTCTTCACAGATTACAACCCCTATGATTCTGCTCGCATAAGGAAGAGGCGTTTCTGGACGGCCAGCCAGGCCAATTTCTATTCCTCAGTGCTATTCAACAAAGACAAAGTCTTTGATAATGCACACATTCCTCATGTGGACATGGAATCTCTGCCGGGCTTCGAGCCAGTCCTCAGTGTTCTTCACGACGCTGGACTGTTAAATTTCTGCACTGACATATGTGATTGGAATGAAGAACTCATTCTTCAATTCTTTGCGACGCTGCACATCACAAAAGATTCTGAAGATGTGAACTCATGGGTGCTGGACTGGATGTCAGAAAAGACTCACTACAAGGCACCAGCTACTGAATTGTTTCGTGCCCTACCACTCAGTACTCCCCTTGAAGGTGCACGTTGCGTTTACAGTGAACCCGAGCTTACAAATCACTACATGCAAGTTCTGATGAAGCCTTTGAAGCCAGGGCAGGCCCCACGAACCAAATTCCTCGTCAAGGAATTACTGTATGTGCCTCGGACTGTCTATCGCATTTTGACGAAGACATTGAGTCCTATCAAAGGCCACGACTCGAATGAAGAAGAAGTCGTTGGCATCATGAAGAATCTACTTTTCAATATCATTCATGGCGTTCCCGTCAACTTCCATGATTTCTTCATGAGAACTCTGGCCAATGTCGCTATGTCACCTTTTGAGCTGAAGCCTTATGCACCTTGGATTATGAGATTCATCAGAACAAGGTCTTCACGCAATTACAAAGCTGATACTCTGAATCACTGCAGCTACTTGCCTCCGATTGAAGTCCTCAAATAGACATTTTCCTCAGCTGATGACAAAGGCAAGGCCGCTGCTACGATAGATGAACACTACAGGAATCAGCTACTTTGCCGTCTGCCGTGGCGGACGGCAAAGGCACGAATGGCGGACGGCAAAATCCTTTGCCGTCAGCCGCGGACGGCAACAGGCTCCGGCAAAGTAGGCTACGGTAAACAGCTACTTTGCCGTCCACTTCCAGGCGGCTGACGGCAAAGGGCCTTTGCCGTCCGCGACGGACGGCAAAGAGATCGGACGGTAATAATTGCGCCGTCAGTCCGTTAAGTGTCTAACGGCAGGCCTTTGCCGTCCGCCCGCGACGGCAAAATTTCTAGTGTCTTTGCCGCTCGCCATCGATGGCAAAGTGCAGGTTCTTTGCCGTCCGCCACCGATGGCAAAGTGCAGGTTCTTTGCCGTCGCCATCGATGGCAAATGACCAAATGGGCCAGCTTCCAGAAGCACAGCTAGATGCCACGTGTCTTCTTTGCCGTCCGCGATGACGGCAAAGAGCGCTGTCGTCGGTGGCGAGCGGCAAAGAGCCCATATTGGCTCTTTTATCTGTTTTTATTAAATCCAACAATTTTCATCACAATTATATATGACATATATAGATATATTTCAAAAGGCCATTACAGAGCAAACATATAAGATATCCAACACATAACTTCATCATCCAAACATATATATTACATGCATAGTTCCATCATACATAACAAGTTCAACATAGAGGCATCCAACCATATATATTACAATAGTTTCATCCAACGATACATGCATAGTTCAACGATACAAAAGAAACAGAGAAAGGGATAAGGAGCACTCCATCTATGCAAGCTTTCGTCAAGTGAATGAAATCTGCAAAATGAAAAATAAGAAAGTTAGAACAAGAAGAGTAGAACAAGAAGAAGACTAGAACAAGAAGAGTAGAACAAGAAGAAGACTAGAACAAGAAGAGTATGCCATTTATGAGCTAACTTACGTGAAATGGATCATATATGAGCTAACTAAGTTGAAATGGGTCGTTTATGAGCTAGCTAAGGTGAAATGGTTCATTTATGAGCTAACTAAGTTGAAATGGGTCGTTTATGAGCTAGCTAAGGTGAAATGGATCATTTATGAGCTAACTTAGTTGAAATGGATCATTTATGAGCTAATTTAGTTGAAATGGATCTTTTATGAGCTAACTTAGTTGAAATGGATCGTTTTTGAGCTAACTTAGGTGAAATGGATCATTTATGAGCTAATTTAGTTGAAATGGATCTTTTTGAGCTAACTTAGGTGAAATGGATCATTTAAGAGCTAATTTAGGTGAAATGGATCGTTTTTAGCTAACTTGGTGAAATGGATCATTTAAGAGCTAATTTAGGTGAAATGGGTCATTTTTGAGCTAACTTGGATGAACTGGATCATTTATAAGCTAACCTAGGTAAAATGGGTCATTTTAGAGCTAACTTAGGTAAAATGGATCGCCTATGAGCTAACTAAGCTAATTATGCAATTTTTGACATAAGTAAGCTAAGTATGAGATCGCTTTAGAGCTAACTTAGGTAAAATGGATGGTTTTGGAGGTCAAGAAGCTTATTAAGTCATTTTGGAGGAGAAGAAGCTAAGTCTAGGTCATTATGGTAAGCATTGGTGGAAATAAAGCTAAGTCTAGGTCTTTATGCATGTGTTAAGCAAAACACTAGATAAACTTACCAAGATCCGGGAGGTGTAGGAGCGGGGTGGCTCGTGTCAGTAGTGGAGAAGGATCGTGCGATGCTTGTCCGGAGTTACGTTGCACCAAAGATCATTTCCATTGTCTTGTTAGCATGATGACACTCAAATGTTAAGACTAGCAAGTAATGTCCATTCAAATAAAACTCACCGTGGTCCCAGGAGCAATCATCGGCATTGGCGGAGCGGTCGACCTGTCTTCTCGCATACGATCGCACATTTGGTTTTGACGACTCAGTCATACTAGTTAGTAATGAGACAAACACTACATGAATGTTTTGGCTAATCTGCAGAAGAAACTTACCACAAGGAGCTCGTACATGGCCCTTGCACGCATGTCATTCCGTGCCCTCTCCTCCTCCATCATCTTTGTCGTCCTCTCCTCCAACTCCCGCTGCCTCTCCGCCGCCTCCATGAAGTTTCTCCGTTCTATCTCTCTCACTCTGATAGCAGCCTGCAACACCACTCACATGACCATTTGTAATCATTGATGGAAGCGCACACAATGTAATGGAGAAAGATAACTGAGTATGTATCACTAACCTTGATGGCGAGTTGCACCGGCCGCTCACGAGGCCTTATCTCAGGAGCGGAGCTCGATCGGCGCGCTTTGATCTCCGAGAGTGCTAGGACAACGGATAAGTCCATCTCCAATGGCTATGGAGCCATGGGACCTCCCGCCACCAGATATCATCAACAGCTCTGGATCAATGGGACCACAGGCTCGGGTTAAAGTCCTCCCTTTCCTCGCCTTCCCTCATCTCTATATCTCACGAGCTTGTTGTGGGAGGAGATGTTGGTGAAGTTGTTTGCATCATCGAGGTCGATGAGAGAAAGCCTTGACTTTCTTGAAAGAGGCAAGGTGTGGGCCATGGCATACAGGTCGTACACCTCGGCACCTTATCCGCCTTATTGTAGCGTGCTCGAAAGAGAGAAACAATGAAAATTAGTAATTAAAGGGCTCAAGCTAGCATGATGAATGAATTGCATGAATCATGAAGCAAACCACATACCCAGCCATACCTTAACTGATATAAGTTGGAGCTGCCTTGATGGTGTGGCACACCTTCCATTTGGGCACGCTTGTCCTTGGCCTCGTTGTGGAGGGCTAGCCATTGTTTTGAGCACCACTCATCGACCAACACCTCCCAACAATCCATCCGATCCGCACACCATCTCGGAGGCGCCTAAGTTAGCAAATAGAAACTTGAGCGCTTCGGCTAAGAATTACTAAATGAAGGAACTTAAGTAGAGAAGGCCTTAAGAATTACCTTCATGTACTGCTCCTTACTCAGAACTTATCGCGCACGCCGGCTTGGTCTTCTTGATACCACGCAGGCGTAGTAGTCTCGAACAGCCTGCACCGAGCCTCGTGTCGTAAGTTCGAGTAGGCGCTTCTGAGACGTTCTCGATAACATGTGCCGCGTCCTCCTCGTATCCCTCCTCACACCTGTAGAATGTCTGCAATCAAATGAGACAATATTGATTAGTACAATTAATAACTAGCTAGTTGAAGATTTTTAAATGTGTAGGAGAAATTACCTAAACTTTACGATCACCATGTTCGCCTCGTGTCGCACACGACACCGCCGATAATCTCATCCGGCGGGCCGGGCAGCCACGTAGTGCTCCCAGCTCAATCCAAGCTCGAAGCCGACCCTCACCGTGCAACGTGACAAACCCGAGAAGTTTTGCGGCAAAGAACTCCAAGGACGGAGTTGGGCGGCGGACACTATGATGGTGGTCCCAACCTCTGCTGAGATGACAAGGCCAACGATTAGTTATTTGAAAAACGTGAATGCACAAGGTACAAAATATTAAATGCACTTACGCACCTCTCCCCATCAGGAAAATCAACCACCTCTGCTCATGGTCACCGCACGGACGGGAGCCGTAGCACCACGCCGTAGACGGTGCCCCTCCTCCTCAAGATCACCGACTCCCGCCATCATCAAGATGGCCACTGGCTCCTCGGGCTGATCCGCCAGGTACCCCATCCGGACATGTGCTCCTCCGGGTCACGTGGGCGAACTCGAGGCCCAAGACCCGTGGACCGCAGGCTCGTGGACGGAGTCCGTAGCCTCCTCCTCGGGCGAGTCCACCCTAGCGATCACGTGCTCGGGTGAAACAGCTGGGGTGGCGGCGAGGAAGGCGCCAGAGCAGTCACCCTACCTCCTCTCCCACGACCACGTGCCCTACCTCCTCTCTTCCTACCTCGTCCCTGCTGGGCACCGCGGTCACGAAGAAGGGCCCCAGCGGTGTGGCCATCTTGTCCAAAGAACGGCGGAGAGGTGCGTCTGGAATGGAAGACCTCGCACCACGCTCCCGACCAGCGCCCACCATCTTTCAACACCTGCCATGACAAACAGTAAACAAAATTAGTACAACATAAAAAAGACCGACATGAATAATAATATGTGTATCACTTAAGTGTATCATCATCAAGTACAACATAAAAAATGTAATACCGACACTACTAATAATCTGGATCAAGATCATCAATAAATGCATAATCATCATCATCACTATAATCAATGACGGGCTCATAGGGTTCATTGGCATCAACATGTGCAAGGCCACCTTGACGTGTCGGTCAAGCATTGACAGGTCATCCGCAGCAGTAACCTCTTCTTGTTCCGGCTCTTCTTGTTCCTCCTCTGGGGTGATGTCGGATTCATTGTCGCTGTCTACTTCAATGTTTTGGGGTGAAGTATAGCGGTTCTTGAAATGCTTTTTGGAAAGACGTGTCTCTTGGAAGAATTCTCCTTCATATGTGTCTGGGTTAATGTGAGGTTTATAATCCTCTTCCTTTGGGGGAGAAAGTCTAGCACGTGGCGGCACTTCATAAACGACATCCCAACCTTTCAGATTTGGATTAGTTTGGCAGGCCCACGGTAGATAGAATACTTGGGTCGCTTTGTTGAGCCATAATATAGACATCGTGAACATCTAAATGAGTGCTTTGGTTGATTTCAACTAGCCCTACATGTTCATGAGTCCTTCTAGTCTCCTTCGGCTGAAACCAATAACATTTGAAGACTACGACATTCGGTGAGTTTTCACCATAGAACAGAAGTTCATAAATTGCTTCAACTCTCCCATAATACTCGGTACCTCCTTCACGATAGCAGATATACAACAATTTGTTGACTTTCGATTGGCTATAGATAGCTCTTTGCCATAGGTACGAAAGCGATACCCGTTGATGTCGTACTTGTCAAATGAACGGACCTTATAGTCAAAACCATTAGCGACTTGTCTCAATTCGCGCCCATAGACTCTGAATTAGCCTACAAGTTTAATATGAAAGTATTGTTGCATTATGCACAAATTAGCGAATGAAATGAAATTGTCTAATAGAAATTACCGTTTGTTTGAACCAAGAGATGAAACCGGATAGCCACCTCCTTGCTTTGCGAGAAGCTCATACTCTTGACGGAATCCTTTTGGATCTCCGCTCCATACGAGAATATGGCGACGTATCGACTGTATGACATATCCAGGAATAAGAGTAGTTCAAAGGAAATAGAAGTTGCGAAACAATGTACCGAGAACTTACTCGATGTACGGCCGCACTTCTATCAGGTTGTTGAAGATATACAACGAAATGGTCCGCCATTCTTCGTTATTCAAAGATCTTGGATGTGAAACACTAGCTGGTGCGAGATTCCCTTTGAATAGGCTGAGGTTGGATCCACCTTTTAGGCTCGTCGAGATTGTACCGAGGCTTGGATTATGCAAATGACGATTTTGGCTTCAGAGTGCGCTGTTACGAAGTTTGCCGCCTCCTCTGTGATGAATGCCTCAGCCATCGATGCTTCAATTCTACGTTTATTTTACATTTTGTCGAGCGTCTTACGCATTCTCTCGGTTAGGTAGCACCAACGATTTTGCACGGCCCCCAATCTTGCCTCGGTCGGAGATGCAAAATCAAATGCTGCATTGATTAAAGAAGCCCGTGGAAAGATCTTCTCTAACTTGCAGATCAACTCGGCGCCAACTCTTCCATTTCTTCTAGCACGCCAGAGCGATAGTTCTTCGCACAAAGAACACGGAAGAAATAGCTGAGTTCTGCCAAGATTAGCCATTCATCCTCGTGGATGAAGCCACGCAACATCACCGGCATTACCCGCTCAATCCATATGTGCCAATCATGACTCTTGAGACCAAATATCTTCGCTTATCAAGATTCGCTCCCTCTTTAGATTCGCTGCATACCCATCGGGAACATCAACTGCTGTTGCACCCACAAGAGAATTTCCTCATAGCTGGCCTTCCAAGATTGAACCATGCCTTTGGCTTCGTCGATTCTGCTTTCCTTTCGGTTCTTTCATGTTTTGTAACGGCCTATCACATAGCGCCTCGGATCGACTCTAGCCTTAGTATTATCCTTTGACTTCCCATCTATGCGAACAATGTACCAAAAAGTGCCTCGGCGATATTCTTCTCGATGTGCATCACGTCGATGTTGTGTGGGCAAAGGAGGTCTTTGAAGTAAGGCAGATCCCATAAGCATGTTTTGTGAGTCCACGCGTGCTTAGTATTATACCCTTGAAGTACCACGGGCGTTGTGGATCTGGCTCGAGGCGTTTAACCGATCCAGGTGCATTGGCTGTCAATGCAGGTGGTGCGAGTTTTGACAACTCTACCCTGATGAAGTTCTTCTTGTCTTTCCTGAACTTATGGCGAGGATCCAGGAACTTTCTATGCATGTCGAAGCAAGAAAACTTGCGACCGGCTGAAATAACGAAACTCAAGAGCTCCCTTGCATGTGGGGCACGGAACCTTCCATGCACACACCAGCCAGCGAATAAGCGCATACGCCGGCAAGTCATCGTCGAGTACATGTACCGTACACGCATTATGAAGTTCCGTTTGCTAAAGGCGTCGTATGTCTTGAACCCATTATCCTGGCTTCTTGCAATTCGTCCTTAAGCGGCTGCATGTACACATTCATATTTTTGCCCGGATAGTTGGGTCCTGGAATTATCAACGTCGGAAAATGTTCTTTCTTTGCATAATCTGTCCGGGGAGATTGAGTGGAAAGACAAATACGGACCAACAAGCAGTATTGGGCTGCCGTCATACCAAACACATTGAACCCATCCATGCTGATGCCGACTCGAGGATGCCTCGGATCTGCCGCTTTGTCGACATGTAATTCATCAAACTTTTTCCACGCAACACCATCGATGTGTGTACCATCATCAATTCCCATCCGCATCTAGTTCGGTTCTTTTGCCTGTTTTGTGCCATGTCATCTGTCGGCCGCCTCTTCGACCATGAAAAGACGTTGAAGTCTTGGTACGATTGGCATATACCAAGAACACTAACGGGATTTTGGTCTGTGTCTTCTCACCCATACCGTTGTCTACCACAATATACCGGAAGACTTGCAAATGGGACAATAGTTCAAGTCCGCATAGTCAAGCCTAAATAAGGCACATCCTTTCTCACGGGCATGTATCTTCTCATAGGGCATCTTGATTGCGGAGGATTTTGTCCGACTGGTACAGGTTTGCGAGGCATTACATGGCCTTTGGGTAGAAAGCGTCCAAATCTTGTCATAATTGCGTCATAGCATTCTCTGCCCAAGTTGAACCGAGCCTTGAGCCATTACTTGTGAGATGACATCCAACCGACAAACCTCGGTGTGCTCGTGGGCGGACGTTTGAAGACTCCAACATTTCATTGAAGGCCTTTGCAGATTCCTCCATCTCCTCGTCCGAATCCGAGCATCATCATAGCCTTGCACCATGTTTTCCATCCGGTACCATGCTCGTCGGTGCGTTTACGATCCACCTCAGCTTCGGTCATGTTGGGCAGACTCACCATGAAATGTCCACACCATATAATCGGGCGTAAACCACTCTTCTGCAGGTGTTTGCCCATTTCAGCCTCTGTCTTCTTTTCCCAATTGCCGCACCGGAAACAGGGCACCAGGTTTTCTTTTGGCCATTTGCAAATGCGGCTTGCACAAACCCCTTAGTTTTTGTGAACCATTCAGCGCTCCATTTGTTCGACCGGTGTGACGGTATACATCCAAGCACGGTCACTCATCTTGACTTTCGAGCTACTGGACACACAACAATTATATATGTAATTCACCATGTATATATTCATCAGTTGATCTACTTTGTCAATTTTATTACGTCCATGCAACCTACACTCTAATAGGTAATGATAGGTCCTAATCCCACCCGTGTAGTAGATTGGGTTCATTTTCCCATGCTATGCTCGGATCCGACGCAAAATTTGGCAGCACCTCCCGCCGTTCTCCTGATACACGTCTCGCAATAAGCAGAGAGGATGTGTACCGAGAACAACAGGGAGGCAGCGATTTAAATATATGCGTCGGATCCGAGCAAAGCATATGGGAAAACGAACCCAATCTACACATACTGGGCTGTCCATGGATAGCGTTGGACAATTCGAAGAATCAAGGTTATAAATATGCAAATGCATGCATATTTATAACTATGACGCTTCGACGGGAGACACATATTGGTTACGCATATTGATGATTCAAGACACATATATAGCTAGCTATCAAGTTTCATCGGAATAGATCAAATAATTAATGGGGAGGAGGAGTTGTCATTTGTGCTCACCCACGAGCGAAGGCAGAGCTCACAAACGCCGGCGAGTCGTCGAACACCAAACCTCGCAGCGATAAAACAACTGCACAATTAAAACTACACGATCAACACAATTATATATGATGTTTTTCATAGCAAAATCGAAAAATATATGACCTAACTAATAATTCACAAATATATGACCCCGTCGGCCTCTGGAAGGCCAAAGAACACCTTTTCGGGAGGTGTCGGTGGTCGGGGTGTCCTGTCGGTGTCGGGGTGCCGTGTCGGGGTCGGGGTGCTGTTTCGGGGTCGGGGGGTCGGGTGTCGTGTCGATGTCGGGGTAGTGCCGTGTCGGTGTCGGGGTGTTGTTTCGGGGTCGGGGTGTGGTGTCGGCGTCGAGTGTGGTCGGGCTCGCCTCGGGGGGTGTTGGGTCAGGCTCGGGGGGTCGGGGTGACGGGTCGGGTGTCGGGTCAGCCTTGGGGGTCGGGGTGTCGGGGTCGGGTCGGGTGTCGGGTCGGGTGTCGGGTCGGGTCGGGTCGGGTCGGGTGTCGGGGTCGGGTCTCGGGTCGGGTCGGGTCTCGGGGTCGGGGTGTCGTGTCGGGGTGCCGGGTCGGGGTCTGGGTACCGTGTCGGGGTCGGGTCGGGGTCGGGGTGTCGGGGTCGGGGTCGGGGTCGGGTGTCGGGGTCGGGGTCGGTCGGGGTCTCGGGGTCGGGGTGTCTTCTTCTTCTTCTTCCTTTTCCTTTTCTTCCTTTTTTTCCTTTTCTTCTTCTTCCTCCTTTTCCTTTTCTTCCTTTTTTTCCTTCTTCTTCTTCTTCTTCTTCTTCTTCTTCTTCTTCTTCTTCTTCTTCTTCTTCTTCTTCTTCTTCCTCCTTTCCTTTTCCTCTTCTTCTTCTCCTCCTCTCTCTTTTTCTTCTTCTTATACTAAACTAAATCTAAACCTAATACTAAACTAAAACTAAACCTATAAACCTAATACTAAACTAAAACTAAACCTATAAACCTAAAACTAAACATAAACCTAAAACTAAAAAACAGAAAAAGGAAAAAAGGAAGAAGATACTCACCGGGGCGGCGGAGGAGGGGGGCGGGCGTCATGGCGTGGCTTGGCCGGCCGGGCGGGCAGAGGTGCCGGGCCGGGCGGGCGGGCGCCAGACGGCAGGCGGAGGCAGCCGAGCGGGGGCCAGGCAGCAGCGAGGGTGGAGGAGGGCGGTGGGCCGGAGGCGCGGAGGCGCCGGGGGGGTGGCGGGGTGGTGGGGCGACAGGCGGGGGCAAGGCGGCGGGGTGGTGCGAAGGGGCTGGCGAGAGGTGGGAGAGAGAGAGAGAGAGGGGGGGGGCGCCGTTAACGTTACGTGGGGCCCTCCCTCTTTGCCGTCCGCCACCCTTTGCCGTCCGCCTTCTTCCTCTTTGCCGTCCGCTAGCGGACGGCAAAGAGGGCCCCCGTTAGGTTTTTTTTTTTGCAACTCGTCAGTGGGGCCCCTCCCTCTTTGCCGTCCGCTAGCAGACAGCAACGCGGACGGCAAAGAACTGGCTGATGGTAACCTTGGTCTTTGCCATCAGCCAGTTCTTTGCTGTCCGCTTTTTGGGTAGCTGATGGCAAAGAGCTTATTTGCCGTCCGCTAGCAGACGGCAAAGATCTGGCTGATGGCAAAGTAGCTGATTCCAGTAGTGGAAGGCATTCGTCCATTGAATGGTCAATTTCGCAAGGTTGCATCCTACTCAACCAATGATGACTCTGCCACCCATGACTCTGTCGCTAACACTACCAAGCCAAATCCTCAAGGCACAACACCCAGGGTGATGACTGATCGTGAGCTTCTCCTCAGTCTTCATCAGAAGGTTGATCGCAATCATAAATGGGTCAAGCGTCAGTTTGGTTCAATTCTTCACAACATGACCTCAACCCATAATGCAGTGAAGAAAATCAATACTACCTCCATGAAACCTTCAACCGTGCACAGGCTGTTTTGTCTCATGTCTCAGTGAAGAAGATCTGAAGAAAATGGGTCTCTAGGAAGAATTTGACTGGTCTGCACCTCCAATCAAGAAATACAAGAAGGTCAAGGTTCCTTCCTTGGTGGCCAGCTCCTATTCTTCATCGCGCGACAACGATGAACATGAAGACTTGGGCGACAACTGCGGCAGGCCCTACTAAGACAAACGACCCGATAACGCCGGGCGCTCCTCCATAAACTTGATATTCTTGAGGCGTTAGTCCTCGGTTTCGATCCTTTTGGTCATTCGATGACAAATGGGGAGAAAGTTGAGTTAGTCTTCAAGCGGGTCTATTATATGGGCGTTTTTTTTGCTAAGTTACAACTCTCGCTCTTCTGAAACTTTATTGGATCGAGTTGTAATCTTAAACCCGATGGTGCTCTGATACTTTTGATGTGTTCTTCTGCATGCTTATTCCTCGTTATATGTTAACACACGCATCTTGAATTACATCAGTCACCATATTTCATCATGCATTTCAAATTCTTCATATTATATGTCAAATGTGTGTATGAATTACAAGATATAGGGGGAGATCTCCATGATTCAACTCTTCAAGTGTGCATTGCCTCAAAAGCAAATTCCTCACTATGCACATCTTCAGGGGGAGTTCTTCTATATCTTGCAATCAAATTCCTCAATATCAGTATTTACACTTCATATGCTTATCTCGTTGAAAACTTAACCTATATTGTCATCAATCACCAAAAAGGGGGAGATTGTAAGTGCATCTAGTGCCCCATAGTGATTTTGGTGTATTGAAGACTTATAGGTTAAGGGACTAATGCATTTATGAGTGTACATAGGTCTATAAGTCTATGAGGAGTTTGATATTTACAGAGAAAGTCGACCCCTAAATATGAAGTTCTTCGACTGAAGACTTTCTGAAGAATTTGAAAGTGAAGAAATTGGTGTGACCTTGAAGACTTGGTATTCATTTGAGGAACATGAAGCGTGAAGACTTTTGTTTTCGTAGTTTCGTGTTCTCTTTCTTGAGTCATAGGAAACACCGTACTGTTAAAGGGGGTCGAGGAAATACGAAGGAAAAATTTCAATGTGATGCTCAACTCAAAATCCTACACCTACCAATCCCTTGAGTGAAGCCATTGGAAATCGTGATACAGTTCAGTCAATTTCTTGATGGATGAGACGAAGTTCTTCCGGTCATTGAGGAATTTGTTCGACCGAGGAGTTAGGAATTCGCCAGGCGGATTGCCTACACATGAGGAACATGATAGCCCGAGGAATTTGAACCTCAAATTTACGACCGTTCTTTGTGCTCTGGCCACCTGTCTCAAAATATCTTATCCACCTAATGGTCATATCATTGAAGGGCATTTATGTCTTATCATGTCGGGCTGCTCCTAGGCTATAAATAGCCGCCCCTACAACCACTAGCTGGTTGGCTGCTCGAGAGAAACCGACACTTGTCAATTGTGAGCATCCCATCCTCCGAGGACTTTGAGTGAAAATCATCAAGTGAGGAAAACCCAAAGCCAAACACCTACAAACCCAAAGTGATTGAGCATCATTTGAAGAGACGATCTGCGTGGATCGGCGCTTGTTACCTTTGAAGACTGTGCTTCTTCCAGACGGTTAGGCGTCATGGTCTAGAGCATCCAAGAGGAATTGTGGATCGCCGAGTGACCGAGTTTGTGAAGGTTTGGAAGTCGCCTGAAGACTTACCACGAGTGATTGGACGAGGTCTGTGTGACCTTAGTTCAAGGAGAATACGGTGAGGACTTGGTGTCCTGAGCTGCGCTCAGGACTGGGTGTCCGGGACTGTGTGTCCTCGAGTTTAAATACTCAGCCACTCCAACCAGACGTACAACTGAGGCAACAGTTGGAACTGGTCTACCAAATCATTGTCTTCACCAATCTTACTGGTTCTATTTCCTCAACTCCTTCATTTGCTCATTAATGTGTTAAGAGCTTCATCATATCTGTGTTTGAAGACTTTGACTGAAGACTTTCTCAATTTCCTCAGTTCAATTTCTTCAGTCTGTTTGTCTTCATCTTGTGTTATCCTGTGATTACGCTTTCTGTACTCTGTGCTTGTCTTAATTTCATCATGATGACCATGCCTGTATTCTGTTATGCTTACTTCTGAGTACTTATTCCGCTGCAAGTAGTTCTTCGCTAAGGAATTTCCTCACCAGCAAATTCCTCAGTGAAGAATTCATAAAAATCGTCTATTCACCCCCCTCTAGTCGATATAACGCACTTGCATGTAGAAAATCACTAAAATCATTATTCAACATTGCATACTAAATGCCTCTGCGTATTTGGTACTCCTATCCTGAAATAGATTCATTAAACGAGCAAGCATACGCAAACAATGCAAACATAACAGCAATCTGCCAAAACAGTATATTCTGTAAAGAATGCAAGCGTATCAATACTTCCCTAACTCCAAACATTATGAAATTCTACCAATCTGTTGAAAATTTATCTGTGCTTATTATGCAAAATGTTTCAACATTTTATCACATTCTTACTTTCCTCGGGAATTTTTGTAACATCGATAAACTTTCTGTTTTCAAACAGCAACATGGATACCTGCAAGATAAGCATGGAAAAGGTTATCAATGCCACTTTTATTGAAATAAAATATGCAAAACATTATTATAAATAAAAGCAAGCAAATCCTAACAAAATAAAATGACACAATAAAAACTCATATCATGTGACGAATGAAACCATTGCTGCAAGTGAGGTTATCGATAATGTTGGAGACGAAAGAGGGGATGCCTTCCGGGGCATCCCCAAGCTTAGTTGCTTGGATATTCCTTGAATATTAACTTGGGGGGTACCTTGGGCATCCCTAAGCTTAGGGTCTTGTCACTCCTTATTCTCCTCATATCGATATCTCACCCAAAACTTGAAAACTTCAATCATACAAAACTTAACAGAACTTCGTGAGATGGGTTAGTATGATAAAGAAAAACCATTAACTTTGGTACTATCAAATACAAGATTCATAATTGTTTCCACACAATTCCTACTGTAGCATTTCACTTCCACAATTTATATTAGGAAATATAAGCTATACAAACTAGAAAACAAGCAAGCTATGAATTGAAGACAAAATCTGTCAAAAACAGAACAGTACGCAAAGATCTGAATATTACTCATACTTATGAAACTTAAAAAATTCTGAATAGTTAGGACTCCGTAGACAATTTGTATATCAATCATCTGTAAAAAAATCAGAATTTTCCAACGCTCCAGTGAATTTAAAAAATTCTGTTTCTGGAAGCAAAATTTTCTGTTTTTGCACAGATTCAAGTCAACTATCTTCCACACTATCCCAAAGACTTTACTTGGCACTTTATTGAAACAAAAGCTATAAAACATGATTACTGAAGGAAATATGCCCTAGAGGAAATAATAAAGTTGTTATTTATATTTCCTCATATCATGATAAATGTTTATTATTCATGCTAGAATTGTATTAACCGGAAACTTAGAACATGTGTGAATACATAGACAAACAGAGTGTCACTATTATGCCTGTACTTGACTAGCTCGTTGAATCAAAGATGGTTATGTTACCTAGCCATAGACATGAGTTGTCATTTGATTAAAGGATCACATCATTAGAGAATGATGTGATTGACTTGACCCATTCCGTTAGCTTAGCACTTGATCGTTTAGTATATTGCTATTGCTTTCTTCATGACTTATACATGTTCCTATGACTATGAGATTATGCAACTCCCGAATACCGGAGGAACACTTTGTGTGCTACCAATGCAAATGTCACAACATAACTGGGTGTTTATAAAGGTGCTCTACAGGTGTCTCGGATGGTACTTGTTGAGTTGGCATAGATCAAGATTAGGATTTGTCACTCCGATTGTCGGAGAGGTATCTCTTGGCCCTCTCGGTAATGCACATCACTATAAGCCTTGCAAGCAATGTAACTAATGAGTTAGTTGCCGGATGATGCATTACGGAACGAGTAAAGAGACTTGCCGGTAACGAGATTGAACTAGGTATTGAGATACCGATGATCGAATCTCAGGCAAGTATCATACCGATGACAAAGGGAACAACGTATGTTGTTATGCAGTTTGACCGATAAAGATCTTTGTAGAATATGTAGGAACCAATATGAGAATCCAGGTTCCGCTATTTGTTATTGACTGGAGATGAGTCTCGACCATGTCTACATAGTTCTCGAACCCGTAGGGTCCGCACGCTTAACATTCGGTGACAATCGATTTTATGAGTTTATTTGTTTTGATGTACCGAAGGTAGTTCGGAGTCCCGGATATGATCACGGACATGACGAGGAGTCTCGAAATGGTCGAGACGTAAAGATCGATATATTGGAAGCCTATGTTTGGACAACGGAATGGTTCCGGGTGAGATCGAGCATTTACCGGAGTACCGGGAGGTTATCGAACCCCCCCGAGAGGTATATGGGCCTTATTGGGCCCTAGTAAGAGAGAGGAGAAGGGAGCATAGGAGGGGGCGCCCCCCAAGCCCAATCTGAATTGGGTGGGGGGCCGGCTCCCCTTTCCTTCCTCCTTCCTCCCCCTTCCTTCCACTCCTAGTCCAACTAGGGAAGGGGGGATCCTACTCCCGGTGGGAGTAGGACTCCCCTTGGGGCGTGCCTAGGAGGCCGGCCCTCTCCCCCTCCTCCACTCCTTTATATACGGGGGAGGGGGCACCCCATAGACACAAGTTGATCATTGATCTCTTAGCCGTGTGCGGTGCCCCCCTCCACCATAATCCACCACGGTCATATTGTTGCAGTGCTTAGGCAAAGCCCTGCGCCGGCAGCTTCATCATCACCGTCATCACGCCGTCATGCTGATGAAGCTCTCCCTCGACACTCTGCTGGATCATGAGTTCGTGGGACGTCACCGAGCCGAACGTGTGCAGATCACGGAGGTGACGTACTTTCGGTACTAGGATCGGTCGATCGTGAAGACGTACGACTACATCAACCACGTTGTCATAATGCTTCCGCTTACGGTCTACGAGGTATGTAGACAACACTCTCCCCTCTTGTTGCTCTGCATCACCATGATCTTGCGTGTGCGTAGGAAAATTTTGAAATTACTATGTTCCCCAACAGTGGCATCCGAGCCAGGTTTATGCATAGATGTTATATGCACGAGTAGAACACAAGGGAGTTGTGGGCGATAATAGTTGTCGGCGATATACCCCGCGACGTAAACCGGCCAGAAGTATAACCCGGCTGGTTTGGCCGACTTACTAATGACCTGCCCGGACTGGACGATTCACTGGTAACCCAGCAGGCGGGATAAATGGATGACAAGGCCCAAGGCCCAGAAGGCCGGTTCAACTATGGTGGGCCGGTTTACAAGGAAAGGCATAAGTAATATTTATCTTATAAGGATTTAAGACCCGGACTTGTATCCGGTTTGTATTAGAAGGTAGACTAGTCCTAATCCTAATAGGACTCCACATGTAACCCGCCCCTTCAACATATATAAGGAGGGGTAGGGCTCCCCAAAGAGGGACGAGCTACAAGCAAGAAACAACAATCTCTAGGCTAGACACAAAGACTCGGCTTACCGGCGACTCCCTCATGATCATAATGAGACCTAGCCACAAACAGCATGTAGGGTTGTTACCGGATGATGTTTCCCGGGGCCCGAAGCTGTCTAAACCCTTGTCTTGTGTTGCGTTTCTCGATTCCGCTCAACCCCTCTCAAGCTACTACAAAGATGCGTTGGCCTCGCGACTAAGTACTCACACTAGGACATCTGCCGTGACAATTCCACGAAAGTTGGCGCCCACCGTGGGGCCTGCGGATGGTGGTGTTGAGTTCTTGGAGGGATCTCTTCAAGGGATAGAGAAGTTCGTAATTTTTTCGGATGAAGAAACACCGGTTTAAAAGGTTCCGCGTTAGCTTTGTGTTCACTGATGCGGCTTTACGATCTGAGAAATTTAAGTTCAAAAATGTTAGGGCAGCGTCGATGCACCACTACAAATCAGCGAGACCAATAGAATCACAAGTCGCCGAGATCAATAGGAAACCCATCGGGCACTGCCATGGTCAGCTAAAAGCTATGTCTGAGATTGGTTCGTACAAGGATTGTCCCAAGGTGGATCCGTAAAAGCGCCTGCTTGTAGTTACCGCTAGAAGCCTGATTGAAGGAATTGCAAAGATCAGTCGATTTGAGGTACAAATCACCGAGACCGACAGGTTTTTACAGTTCAGTTAACCATATCCAAATCCAATTCGGAGATTGTATAAAGAAATCAAGTGGACGTACGGCTGCGTTGGAATCTGTTCTGCTCATTATGACAAACTAGTACTTGAAGCAGTACATGTGGAGCAAATCAAGGTCTCCGTGCTTGTAGGAAAGTTATTACTGATGGTCAAACAAGGGCAAGAGCATTACACGGTGGCTGGGTATAGCATGGGAAAATACTAGCGCCATGCTGTAACATTTTTTCACTATGCCTGAGTGCTGCCACAGGTCTGCACGCTGTGACTTGCCGATTCCGGATGGCCCCGTCAACCACCGCCTGCACGAGGGTTACAGCCGGTTCGTTCCACTGCATCGAAGCTCTGACGAGCCGTCCCCGTGCCGGGTCACCTATGTCTGAATCGCCGCCGGGCCGCCATGGAATCGCCACGCCGCTTTACTCCAACATACAGCTTCGCCTCGCTCCCCCGTACGCCTCCGCGCGCGACCACGGCCCCATCATCCTGTCTCGCAGGTGCCCGCACCCGCTGGCCGGCTCCCGCTCAGCCCCCGCACGCCTTGCGTCACCCGTCAGCCGTGTCACCGCTGATTCGCCAGCTTCACATCGTCGGATCACCGCACTGGCTCGCGCCCCTGACTGGCCGGCTCCGGCTTCCCCATCGCCACCTCAGCACCGGCCACATGCTCCCCTGAACCGCCGCCGGGTCAAGCCCCTGCTACAAGCGGCCTCGTCGGCCTCTGACTGGCCACTGAGTTGCCGCACCAATCACCTGGCCGTCTGCCGTTAAGCTCGCCCCCCGGTGCCGAGCCACTGTTGTCCGAGGACCCCGTATGTCGCCATTGTCAAGCTGCTTGTTGAGCCGCCCTGCTGAGACGCCGCTTCCCTGAGCGCCGCCGCCTCCGAGCTACCATTTCTGTCGTCGCGACCCTGAACCAGCCACGCCTTCAGGTCCGCGGCCTTGTTGACCCGTTGCAGTCGCTCCCCTCTGCTCGCAAGCAGCCCTCACGGCCCACGCCTCCGGGGCTTCAACTGCGCCCGCACACCCGAGTCGCCCGTTCGTCAGTTTGGCTCCGCCTCTCTGTGCTCTGGCAGTTAGGTGTTCATACCGGATTGGTCTCGCCTCTACTTCTGCTACAGTGCTGCTCAAACCGCCCGGTGTTGACCCGCCGAGCTGTGGTTGCTTCTACTACCACAGTTTGATGGATGGACATTTTGAGTTCAAGAAGATTAAAACGGCGTCAGGTATGTCACCACTACAAAACTGAAGGCCGATCAGTGCAAGGATCGCGTCCTAGGAAACGATTGGAAATTTTTGCAGCGTATTATGTGATGGGGGAGCGGTCAAATCACAAACTGCCAAGAACATCGTCTTCCTCTACTGCCTGTTTCCCGGTAGCGTCGATGAAGTGAAAAAAAGAAAAAATAAAAATAAAGGGGGGGGGGGTCAAACATGACCCGGAGGGTCCGTCTGAGTCGACCGGTGCAGTGCTTTAAGCCGTCACCTCGGTTGCGGTGAACGGATCATTCATCATCCAAAACTGTTTGCCATCTGCAAACATCAGGTGCTATCCATCTCAAATTTATTTCATTAACATATATTATTTCTATCAAAGGACAAATTACTTTGATTTATATATTTTTATATACAGGACCATTATTCACTACAAATGTGGTTTATACCACGGATATGGAGCACGGATTGATAATATTCCACCTGGGGATAATCCGGGACATATCATATGATGAATGGACACACACAAGCTGTAGCCCTTGCGGTCCGGTCCACATCAGCTTGTTGGGATCGCGTCTGTTCGTTGTCAATGGGCGTGCGCAAATCGCCGCCCCCGAGGCCTGGTCTACATCAACATATCAGGCCGCATCTGTTTGCATGAGCTATTTTATTGAATAAAAAGCCAGTCACTGCTTGGGTAGCCAGGTTCTTCTTCCAATACCTTGGAGGCAAATTATCATTCAGCCGCCGTCTGCACTGGATGGATCAATGGACATGCGCACAAATTGCTGCCACTACAGTTTTGTCCACTTCAAACACCCAGTTGGAAGGAACCATTGGCCGAGTTGCTGACACAGCTCATACGGGATCATTTATAACCCACCGCAGTCACCTCAACCTTCTGTGGATTCACATCGTGCTATCAACACCAATGATATACAAGTTATGCGGTTTATATGGCGGTCAAATATGGAGAATCTCAAGCCAACTCTTGAGTCACCTTGAGACTCGGGGCTACAATGATATGACTCAGCAAAGGTTACGGTTTTCGGTGAAGTCAAGAACCCGGGGCGCTAGAGGAAAGATAACCCGATCCGGAGGCTACTACCATATGGATGAAAATTTAAGGGCCGTCAGAAAATTTCCGGTTCAAAATGAAGAATGCCGGTTTAAAATCCGGTTCAAGGGAAATTTGTTCTCCCACGAAGCTCTGATGCTCTCAAATCCGGTTTAAGAATTTCTGGTTCAAAAAGGAATTAACTTCTCGCAAGTTCGAGTTGAAAGGCTGTCAGAAAATTTCAGGCTGAAAATGAAGACTCCGGTTTACAATCCGGTTCAAGGGGAAGACGTCCCCCACAAAGCTTTGAAGCTCTCAATATCGGATTCAAAATCCCGGTTCAAAGAAGAATTTTTCTCTTGCAAAAAGTTAAAGGGTGCCAAAGAGGATTTTCTGCCATGATGCATGGTTCAAACATGGTTATTCCGCCTTATTGGCTTATTATATTATTGATAACTTGGGGCTTGGTCGAACCCGAACCATAGCTACACCTCTTGATCGGCGCAATGCCACAGCATCACTTGGGGGCTTGGTCAAACCCGAACCATAGCTACACCTCTTGATCGGCGCAATGCCACAGCATCACGTGGGGGCTTGGTCGTATCTGAACCATAGCTACACCTCTTGATCGGCGCAATGCCACAACATCACTCGGGGGCTTGGTCATATCCGAACCATAGCTACGCTTCTTGATCGGCGCAATGCCACAGCATCACTTGGGGGCTTTGGTCGAACCCGAACCATAGCTACACCTCTTGATCGGCGTAATGCCACAGCATCATTTGGGGGCCTGATTGAACCCGAACCATAGCTACGCCTTCTTGGGGGCTTGGTCGTGTCCGAAACATGGTTACGCCTCTTGATCGGCTCAAAGCCTCACCTACAATGGTTTTTATTTGCCTTTGTTTGGGTTCTGTTTTCTTTTTTGATAAAGACTTTTTGTTGCTTTTTAGACCGGCGTTAAACAACCCGGTCCGACTGTCAACTACAAGTTGTCAGTACACGATGAAGTTATAATCCGGAGACCATCAATGTCAAGGCGGCGTACCAAACCAACAGGCCTTTTATTTTGGCAAATCAAGCAACACAGATATTTTTCTTGGATGACACATTTGCACGTAGTGATGTGGAGGAGAGTAGTGCAAAGGTTTGAAGCGGAGGAATTCGTTTAATGAAGTTGCACAACAAGATGATGCTTACTTGCTCACGATGTACAAGATAACACAGATGTTCCTAATATCTTTGAGAACCATCCGTCAATGGCCTTGTGAAAAGCTTGCTGTCGTCTTTGTGGACATACAATAGTTGATCAAGAAGAAGGCAACGTTCAAGGACGTTGTGGACGAAGAAGAAGATGACACTATGGGGAATTACGATTTAGACTGATACACATGGCGAAGATGTTGACGATGCTGCTGCGGATGATGATTACATTGATTTTGTCGTATTTGCACGTCGAGAGACGTTTTTATCTACTATGTGAAATTGTGTTTGCTATGACAACTGAAACCTGATGAACATGTTGTTTAGTATTTTCCTGTGAGAACATCACTTGTTATGTATGCTGATTTGTGTTTGGTGATTGTATGGCGACTAAAACATGATGACATTGTTGTTTAGTTGTACTCATATTTGGCTGTGAAACTTGAATTTGATGACATAGTTTGCTGTTGGACTACAATTTGCTCGACGTCTTCGAATGAGAACAAAGCTGACCAGACAGGTCAACTGCTAATTTATTTATTTATAACCAAAAGGGCCTCTGCTATTTATTTATTTATGATGAGCAAAAGGGGATACCCCCTGATTTCCATTAATAGAAATCATTAGATGTTCACAACACTACGCCCAGCCTGCTACACAAGTTTCATTCATTACTAGTTTCAGCAAAGTGCTCATGCCATAGCAACTGAATACATCACGAGTTCTACATACACTGCAAATAAAGAGACAATCATCCTACAGAGCACATCGATTTTGCCCATTATCTTCACAAGCTCTTTCATCTCCTCATCGTTGTCAAGGCCGTTCAACAGCTGTTGCTTGGCCATGATCGGAGAAACTGCATCTTTAACCTTCTGCTCTGCATCTTCCTCTTCTGTCGTTCCTTCAGTTACTTATCCAACACTCCAACCTGCTAGTATTGGGATTCCTCGGCTAACCAAATAATCAGCATAGTTGCACTCCCCCACATTAGCAACTTCCCAGAAATACAAATCACATGGATCTTCCCTTTTATGCATGAATCAAATTGGAAGATCATCAACCAAACTACTAAAAAATCAGCAACTGAAAGCAGCAGAACAACACTTAAACATATTATTACCCCATGATTCGGGCATTTGTAGAAGACTTGGCCAGGGTTGAGGATTGTGGTTGAGACGCGACGGATGACTCTGCGTGATTTACAGCAGTGGCACCACACCAACAGAAGCGGGTTGCAATGAGCAACCGGCTGCGGTGTGCGTGCCGACGGGGGTGTGATGAGACCCACAGGTGATGGTACAGGTGGCGACTTGGCACATATTTGGTCGTTGCCTGCTGAAGAGCAGGTGGACGAGCAGCCAGCGGACATGATTGCTGCGGCCAGAGCTTCTGATGCTAGGCAGAGTAAGTAGAGAAGAGGAGAAGCGAATGTTGGATATGTCGGTTTCATTACCTGTAGAGTAGCATAGCACCATATATAATCATAGTCTAGGTTTGGATTCGAACCAGCTACAGGAGCACGTCTCTCTTTTTTCTAAAACTCAGCAACGTCTCTTTACTGGTACACAAGCTTGCTCTTTACGCCTTCTCAAGTCTTTGATTCCTCCACCTGACATCTGGGACCCAGCGGAAGGGTCTCTGTATTTCGCGAAAAAAACATGCCCCCCGCTGACAAGTCGGACCCACTAGCTATCTTCGCACGCAAGGAAGTGCCTCCTTATTATGCACAAAAAATGAATACCCCCCGTGCCAGCTGGAACCCAGCATCATGGGAGGCTGACTTGTGGGCCTACCCAGTTGACGAGGACGGAGGGCTTTGTTAACTTAGTCAATATAAACGATTCTAGCTCCAGTTACCATACGATATTCATCCAACGGCAGTAGTGCTTCTTCAACATCTGGTCTTCTTGCTCCAGCCGCCCAAACCAGCGCCGGTCGTGCCGCGTGCTCCTGCCTCCCGTGGCCGGCTGTGTTGTCGCGGGGGCCTCACCGCCCCCTACTACTCCCACCGCTCGCCAGGCCATCCCTCTACCCACCTACACCCCCTGTTATTTTGCGGTGACGGCAGCCTCACACCGCAGCCGAACCAGTGAACCGTCGTACTCCTCTCCGCATGGGCATCCACTGCCGCGCCTTCCCCGGCTCCGCTTCGTCCCCTTCCTAGGCCTCGCCGTCGTCCACCGCCTTGGTGCTCTCGGCGTGGCGTGGTCAATGTGGTCAACGTCCGACTTCTATCGGAAGAGTACTGTACATGGAGAGGCTGACAGCTTGGTCCACGCCCGCAGTTGGGTCCACGGCCATAGCCCAGTTTTTTTGTGATTTGCCAAGTAAGTCGCTTTGTCAGGCCTATTGGGCTGCAAATCTTTCAAGACGAGGAGAGATTCATTCGGCTGGCCAAGAAAATGGCCTATCAGTAATGAGAAATGGGATGTACATTTTTAAAACACATCAAACCGGCAATTAGTTTCAAATTTCTTTTTTTCATTTTGAGATTTAAATTGCATTAATTTTTATGCGTGGACAATTTGTTGGACTTTATATTGATATACATTTATTTTTTAAATCAGTTTGAATGTGACTCGAAATTTCGGGATTAAAAACAGTTCGGACCGCACCAAAATATGCAAAATTTCGTATAATTTTTTAACCGTGGCCACAATATGGGCTATAATGCTAACAAAAAGATTAGGGGCTCCCAAAAAACCTTAAGAATTAGAAAATGGGCTGTAAATTATTAGAAATAATGGCAGATGGGTTGTATGTTGTTTTCCATAGATTTGACGCTTTCCTAAAAAAAGGTTGATGCACAAGCAGTGACTGTTGGATGTCCATCCAACGGCCGTCGTGCTTCTTCAATCTCTGCTCTTCCTGCTCGGCCCGCTCAAACATGCTTGGCCGGGACTGCTTGCTCTCCCTCCTCCCATGACGGGCTGTCTTTGCCGCGCATGCCTCACCGCCCCACCGTACTCCCAGCGCTGGCCTAGCCATCCCTCTACTCACCCACACCTGCAGTTATTCTCCGGCGACGGCAGACAAACTAGTAAACCCTCATACAGTCGTACTCCCCTCCGCGTGGGAAACAACTCCCGAGTCTTCCCTGCCTCCATGCCGTTCCCTTCCTAGGCCTCGTCGCCGTCCACCGCCGTGGTGCTCTTGGCGCGGCCTGGTCAACATGGTCAACGACCGACATGCATGTGAAGTGGACTGTACGTGGGGAGGCTGACAGCTGGGTCCACGGCCGCACGCAAGGAAATGCCTCCTTATTACACGCAAAGTAATAATTCCTTCACCTGACATCAGGGACCCACCGAAAGGGCATCTGTATTTCACGAAAAAAATGTTACCGCCACTGACAGCTCGGACCCACCAGCTATATCTTCGCACGCAAGGAAGTGCCTCTTTATTACGCACAAAAAATGAATACTCCCCTGTTAGCTGGGACCCAGTATAGTGGCAGGCTGACTTGTGGGCCTACAAAGTTGACGGGGACGGAGGGCTTTGTCAACTTAGTCAATATGCGAGATTCTAGCTCCAGTGACCGTACGATGTCCATCCAATGGCCGTAGTGCTTCTTCAACCTATGGTCTTCTTGCTCCAGCCGCCCAAACCAGCGCCGGTCGTGCCTCGTGCTCCTGCCTCCCGTGGCCGGCTGCGATGCGGCGGCGGCCTCACCGCCCACTACTACTCCCACCGCTGGCCAGGCCATCCCTCTACTCACCCACACCCCCTGTAATTCTGCGGCCACGACAGCCTCACACCGCAGCGAACCAGTGAACCCTCGTACTCCTCTCCGTGTGGGCATCCACTGCCGCGTCTTCCCCGGCTCCGCGTCATCCCCTTCCTAGGCCTCGCCGTCGTCCACCGCCCCGGTGCTCTCGGCGCGGCGTGGTCAACGTGGTCAAGGAACGAGTTCCAGCGGAAGAGTACTGTACGTGGAGAGGCTCACAGATGGGTCCACGCATCCGCAAGGAAGTGCCTCCGTATTACACGAAAAATAATTATTCCTCCACCTGACAACAGGGACCCACCATACGGGCCATCGTATTTGGCAAAAAAATGTTTCCCCCTGACTGCTGGGACCCACTGGACGGGCCAACGTATTTCGCGAAAAAACGTTCCCCCCGCTGCCAGCTCGGACCCACCGGAGGTGCCTCCTTATTACGCACAAAAAACGAATACTCCCCCTGCTAGTTGGGACCCACCTTGGTGGGAGGCTGACTTGTGGGCCTACTAAGTTGATGGGGACAGAGTGCTTTGTCAACTTAGTCAATATGAATGATTCTAGCTCCAGTGATCGTACGATGTCCATCCAACGGCCGTAGTGCTTCTTCAACCTCTGGTCTTCTTGCTCCAACCGCCCAAAGCAGCGCCGGTCGTGCCGCATGCTCCTGCCTCCCGTGGCCGGCTGTGCTGCCCCTGACTATTCCCACCGCTGGCTAGGCCGTGCGGCGACGGCAGCCTCACACCACAGCCGAACCAGTGAACCCTCATACTCCTCTCCGCGCGGGCTTCCACTGTCGCGTCTTCCCGACTCCCGTTGTCCCTTCCTAGGCCTCGCTGCCGTCCACCGCCCTGGTGCTCTCGGCGCGGCGTGGTCAACATGGTCAAGGAATGGCTTCCATCAGACGTAGATTGTATGTGGAGAGGCTGACAACTGGGTCCACGGCCGCAGCAAGGAAGTGCCTCCTTATTACGCGCAAAATAATTATTCCTCCACCTGACAGCAGGGACCCACCGGACGGACCACCGTATTTCATGAAAAAAAGTTCCCCCTGATTGCTGGGACCCACTAGCTACATCTTTGCACGAAAGGAAGTGCGTCCGGGCAAAAAAAAACAATTCATCCCCCTGACTGCTGGGACCCACCAGCTACATCTTCGCAGGCAAGGAAGTACCTGACAGTCGGGACCCACCTAGTCGAAGCATAGTAGCGTTGTCATTCTGGTCGCGAGCGTGTACGTACATACTGGCCGATGTATAGGCGCGCACGTGTCGTAGTAGAGGCGCGCACGTAGCATGTACACGTACGTCCAGTGGCCAGGGTGCAAGAAAGAAAATAAGGCCACGTACGTACATACGGGCAGAGTCTCGAACGCCTACTCGCGCATATGTACGGCCAGGGCTCGTGTACATGGCTGGGTCGGAACGGAGAAACTGCGTCATCGTCGTGTTCATGGGGAGCCAATCGGCTGGGTCGGAACGGAATGCGTCGTCATGTTCATCGGGAGGGCTTGGACGGAAGAGCCGATGGAAACGAGGCCTGGCGTACCGCAGAATGGAGGAAACGGCCTTATGTTCGACCGACCACGTTCGAAATGGGATCCTGTTCATCGGGAGGGGTCTGGCGTACCGCAAAACGGAGGAAACGGACCTCCTACGGTCGAAACGGGTGTCCTGTTGATCGGGAGGGGTGTGGCGTACCGCAAAATGGAGGAAACAGACTTGTGTTGGAGCGATACGGTCGAAACAGGGGTCTTGTTCATCGGGAGGGGTGTGGTGTACCGCAAAACTGGACTCCACGGGATATTGTTCATCTCCACCGTCGACCCCCTCTAGCCTCCACGGGCTACTGTTCATCCATCGTCGACCTCCTCCAGCCTCCACCTGCGACTGTTCATCCACGGGCTCCCGTTCATCCAGCCTCCACCGCGCGCTACTCCACCGGCTACTGTTCAACCAGCCCTCTCCACGGGCTCCTGTTCAACCACCCCTCCACGGGTTACTGTTCATCCAGCCCTCCACCATCTACTGTTCATCCTGCCCTCCACGGGGTGGTCCTGTTCATCCTGCCCTCCACGAGGTCCTGTTCATCCAGCCCCAACCGGCTCGAACGATCGGGGTCCTGTTCATCCACCCCCACCGGGAACTGTTCATCCAAACCCCCCAGCAACGCTCACTGTTCATCTAGAGGCAACGCCACGGGGTCCTATTCATCCACCCCCCACAGGGAACTGTTCATCCAAACCCCCCGGCAATGCTCATTTGCTCATCCAGAGGCAGCATCGATCGGCTTCAGTTAGCAGCAGTAGCGAAGAATCGCCGATCGGGTTCAGTTAACAGCCATCGATCGATCGCTCGGGTTTAGTAACGCGAAGCCTGCAGTGCAATCGCTCGGGTTCAGTTAGATCCCAACGCCTCACACTCACGCATGTGCGTGTACGAGAGAAATGCGCATCGCTCGGCCCCGACCACCCACCATAACCTGGAACACCCTGATATTTTCCTCGCCCTCGCTTCCACCACGGTTTGTTCTGTCATGGACGGCTAAAAGATGTCATGCATGTCATGGTATTCTCGCGGGGGGTGCTAGACGACATATGCCACAAGGTGGCTTCATGTGAGGGCAAGACTGCTGCCGGAATATCCAGGAACGGGTATGCGAGTAGCACGCGCTAGTTTACCCAGGTTCGGGGCTCTCCGGAGAAATAACACCCCTACTCCTGCATGTCTGAGTATATCAGGTATATCTGGTACAGAGTGCTCCTGGAGCTGTATCTGAGGTCAGTTTCGTAGGCATCTGGCCTCGTATATGCATATGAGCACAAGTGAGAGAGTGGCTAGCTAGTGGCCGAATGGAGTGGCCGTGGTGGTGCTTGTGTGCTCATGCGTGAGTGAGTGTGGATGGATGGATGGGTGTGTGCCTTATATAGGCATGGCTAGCTTAGCATGTAAGCTATGCGGTGGCATGGGAGCAAGGCACGGTGGGTGTCACCCTTGTCCCCTGGGTCACGACATAACTAGTGCCCAGGGACAAGGGACACTATACATGATGGCTGGGGTGACACGTGAACAGTGCTGGGTACGGTCGTCACGTCAGGGTCGCGTCAGGCTGCAGTTGACTTTGGGCAGCCGGCTGGTTGGAATAGTCGGCAGCCAGAGTCGCCTTGGAAGCGGTCGGCAGCCAAAGAGCCGGCAGTGGTCGGGCGGTCGGCAGCCAAAGAGCCGCCTGGTGTAGCGATCAGCCGCCACCGGTCGGCTGGTGGAGCGATCGGCGACCAGCGAATCGGCTTGTGGAGCGATCAAGAGCCAAGAGGCCGGGCGGCGGCCGGAAGTCGGCAGCTAGCAGCCGGCGAGGATGGCGGGCGTCGGCAGCCAGCCAGCCGGCCTGGTGGAGCAACCAGCCGCCCGATGGTCGGCTGGTGGAGATGTCGGCGACCAGCGATCGGCTGGTGGAGCACTCGATGCCAGCAATCGGCTGGTGGAGCGATCGGCAACCAAGAGCCAGCGATCGGCTGGTGGAGCGATCGGCAGCCAATGAGCCAAGAGCGGCGGGTAGTTGGACTAAGGGGCTTTGCTAGCCCCGATGTCTTGAAATATCATCCTGCCGTATTCGGATACCCGTCGCCAATAACTCCGGCAGTAGCCCCCGAGCCTCCGGGCAACTTGGCAAAGTTGGGCGGAGGTTCCTTGGCAGGTGTTAATGTAGTCTCCGAGCCTCCGAGCGAGGAGGGGGGGTTCCCCACGAAAATGATCATGCAAAAAGATGAATTTAGTGCATGCAGATATATTAAATGTTTTCTTTTAGCATTGCAATTTTTATGCAGGGGGTGCCGACTCGGTTTCGTCCGAGTCCCCTTAATCTTTTTCGTGTTCCCTCCATTATTTGGCTTGTGCTCTCGCTTGCGGGGCAGCCGCTCTGCGGTCTGTGACTGAGAGAGGGCCGCGAAGTGGAGTGTACAGTACTCAGAGTCCGGGAGCAGATTCGACCGAGCAGATACTTGTAAAGGAAACGCCCGGGTCGCACGAACCGTTTTTCTTCCCGGACGTTTTTCGCGTGGGTGGCCTCCAGCGTTCACTCTTGCTAGTCGGACAGCCGCTCTGCGGTCTGTGACTAAGAGTGGGACTTTGGTACCGCGCACACTACTAAGCCGTCTGCGGGAACTAACGTCTCGGGTCAAGCGGCCAGCCCCCAAGCCAACTCTGGCTGGCGCCGGGGCGAACACTGATGCAACCATAATTAAACGCGGAGATAGTCCCCCGAGCATCGCTCGGGGTTATCCGTGCTTGCGTGTGATGCAAAAATAAGCGGGTGAGGAGCTTACATTGCTTTGGCACTGACGAGGCGGAGGTTGTCGATGACAGCCGGCGCAGCTTGGCGCTAGCGCACCGACACACCCACTGGGGTAGCCTTCGAGCCTCAGGGTGCTCGAAGGGGGGTCCCAGCTGGTCGGGTCTGACCGAGTCGAGGTGGACTGATGGCTGGGCCGGCTTGGCGCAGCCGGCGTTGAGGTAGACGGGCGAATGGGTCGGGCCCCCGGCCGGCCAGGCGTCGAAGCCGGCAGGCGGACTGGGCGGCCAGACGATGACGCGGGCAGGTCGAACAGCCGGCATGACGGTGACACGGAGGCACAACTGGCGTCGTTTTTTTGCTGGCATCTTGACTTTTCTCTTCTTTGTTTCTTTCTTTTGCTCCAGCCGGCAGAGGAGCTTGTGGGGCGCAGCCGGCAAGGGCGTGGCCAGCCGAGATGCGGGAGGCCGGGGTGCGGGCGGAGCCGGCACGGGGGCGGTGAGCCGGCCAACCGGGATGTGGGCGGGCCGCAAGCGGCCGGGTCCCAGGCGGAGACGGCAGGCGGCAGGCCCGCCGGTCGCGGCGGAGCCGGCCGTCCGGTGCCGGATTGAGCCGCCGAGGCGACTTCGGGCCGCCCAGCCGGGCTCACGGACGCGAGGGAGCCGCCAGGCGGGAAGCCGGGCGTGGGGGTCTTCGACCCGTCTGCTCGCTGGGCGACGCAGAGTCGTGGGGAGCCGGCCGGCGACATCGGCGACCGGAGCCGGTCAAGGGCGACGACCCGGCAAGCAGGTAAGGCGGAGCCGGCTGGGGGAGGTGGAGCTGCAGCCGGCCCAGGGCGAAGTCGGCGAGGCATCGCGGGTGCAGACCCGGCGAGGCAGCGCAGGGGGGACCCGGCGAGACGGCAAAGCCGGTCCGCGGTCAGGCTGGAGGAGCTGCAGGAGACGGCGAGGCTAGCCGGTGCGGGCGGGGCCGGAGGACGCGGCGTGGGAGGCTGGGAGCCGTACCTGCCGGGCGGGATGGTGCGGAGTGACGCAGCGATGCGAGCAGAGCGACACAGTGGTGCAGGGGCACGCGAGGGCGGTCGAGCGCGATGATGGAGAGGCGCGCGTGCGCGGTCGGCTGAAGCGGACGGGGCGGTGGAGACCGGGCTCGAGCTGCGCTCGGGTGGAGGGGAGGCCAGGCAGAGTGGCCGCGGAGGAGATCTGCAGGGGACCGTGCACCGGTGCGTGGGTGCCTTGGGCAGCGAGTAGCTGCAGAGGAACTTGGAGGGGAGAGCGGACCGGTCTGCAGCGGGGTGGAGGCGCAGCAGGAGCAGGGAGTGGGAGCTGCAGGGCGGAGACAGAGGCAGCAGGGCTTGCGGCCGCGTGAGCAGTCGGCGCGACGCTAGACGCACGGCGGAGCGGGCTGGAGCTGTGAGCGCGCGGGGTTGCGGCAGGGCAGCAGCAACGCGCGGCCACGGGAAGGGGGCAGCCCGAGCATGTTTTTGTGCGAGCAGTGTATGGCCATCGTCTGGGACGTGTACGAGGCATGTATGGGAAATGTCTGACTTGTGCATGGATGGTTTGACCATTGTATGACTCGCATCTAGCCAGCTAGTGTGGAAGATATATGGAGGAGAGAACGCGCGTTCCGGCCGGAAGCAAGGCGCGGCATGGAGGGGAGCGGACGCGAAATACACTTGGATGGACACGGCCGACCGAAGTGAGCCCGCGCGCGGCGCGCGCGCGGACGGACTGTCGGCATTGTAACAGTGGTGACGAAGACGCACCGCACAGCACGGACGTGCCGAGGGCGTGCTGATGTTGAGCCCTCGTCCGATGCCGGAGAGGTGGCGACGTAGCGGTGATGATGAAGATGGTCTCGCCCGGACTGTGAAACCAGCAGCAGCGCGGTAGCATAGTACCGCCCCACAGTGGCGCCAAATGTCGTGGTATTCTCACGGGGGGTGCTAGACGACATATGCCACAAGGTGGCTTCATGTGAGGGCAAGACTGCTGCAGGAATATCTAGGGACGGGTATGCGAGAAGCACGTGCTAGTTTACCCAGGTTCGGGGCTCTCCGGAGAGATAACACGCCTACTCCTGCATATCTGAGTATGTCTGGTGTATCTGGTACAGAGTGCTCCTGGAGCTGTATCTGAGGTCAGTGTCGTAGGCATCTGGCCTCGTATATCCATATGAGCACAAGTGAGAGAGTGGCTAGCTAGTGGCCGAATGGAGTGGCCGTGGTGGTGCTTGTGTGCTCATGCGTGAGTGAGTGTGGATGGATGGATGGATGGATGGGTGTGTGCCTTATATAGGCATGGCTAGCTTAGCATGTAAGCTATGCCGTGGCATGGGAGCAAGGCATGGTGGGTGTCATCCTTGTCGCCTGGGTCACTTCATAAATAGTGCCCAGGGACAAGGGACACTGTACATGATGGTTGGGGTGACATGTGAACAGTGCCGGGTACGATCGTCACGTCGGGGTCGCGTCAGGCTGCAGTTGACTTTGGGCAGCCGGCTGGTTGGAACAGTCGGCAGCTAGTAGCTGTCCTGGTGAAGCAGTCGGAGCCAGCAGCCGGCCTGGTGGAGCAGTCGGCAGCCAGCAGCCGGCCTGGTGGAGCAGTCGGCAGCCAGCAGCCGGCCTGGTGGAGCAGTCGGCAGCCAGCAGCCGGCAGCGGCGGCGGGAAGTCTGCAGCTAGTAGTCGCGAGGGTGGCTGGGCAACAAGAGCCAGAGCCCGCCAGGAGAAGCGATCGGCCGCCGGTGATCGGCTGGTGGAGAAGTCGGCGGCCAGCGATCGGCTGGTGGAGCGATCAAGAGCCAAGAAATGCCGGCTGGTGGAGCGATCACCGCCAAAGAAATGGCGAGGTGGCGGGTAGTCGGCAGCCAGCAGCCGCCTGGTGGAGCGATCATCCGCCAAAGAATCGGCTGGTGGAGCGATTAGCAGCTAGCAATCGGCTGGTGGAGCAGCCAACAGCCAGCAGCCGGCCGGGTAGTTGGACTGAGGGGCTTTGCTAGCTCCGATGTCTTGAAATATCGTCTTGCCGTCTTCGGGATACCCGTCGCCAATAACTCCGACAATGCAGTTGCATCTCTGGCACGCCCAGGACGAAAAGCCCATTTTCTGTCATAATTTTTGTCATAAAAGTAGGAGCCCACGACATCTATGATGATACCGTATTTTGTCACAATTATCGTCATAGAAGTGTCATAAGTATGAAAGAAAAAAATTCGTTCGGCCCAAAATGTCATGGATGTGTCTTTTTTGTAGTGCATGGAGTGGCATCAACATGCCGTGGTACAAATTTTATCCCATTTGGGGCAGGTATGGGCATATGCTTCTCACAAACCGGAGCTTCTCACAACAAGCATGACTGTTTTCGGTAGGGAACGTCCACCTTTGGGAACGAAACGATATCCATTGCCTCTTATTGCTTTCAAGTTTTGTTCTCGTGTCAACATAGAACAACAGGAGTGTTGTGTGAATTTTTTGTGATTTTTCGGGGTTCGTTTGGACATTTTTATGCATCAATTGAGTTTTCAATGCATTTATGTGCATAATTCAAATTTGAACTACATGTGCATGCTCCAGTGCATATAAATTCGTTGAAAAAGCAAATTTGTGTCCTTGGTAAGAGCGTAGCTGGCATGACGCTGATGTATGCAGTCTTTTCCATGCATACGTTGTTAGTCCTCCTGTGCCTCAGGTGTATCTTTTGTCTTCCCATACACGCCCAAGAATCCAAGCAGGGTCACACAAAGATTCTTCGTCACGTGCATCACGTCGATTGCGGAGCGGACCTCTAGGTCTTTCCAATAAGGCAGGTCCCAAAATATAGTTTTTTCTTCCACATGGGTGCGCGTCCGTCAGTGTCATTCAGAACAGGTTGTCCGCCAGGACCCTTTCCAAAGACTACCTTCAAATCCTTGACCATATCATGTACATCAGCACCAGTACGGTGGCGAGGCTTCGTCTGGTGATCCGCCTCACCTTTCAAATGCTTGCCTTTCTTTCTTACGGCATGCTAGCTCGGAAGAAATCGACGATGTCCCAGGTACACATTCTTCTTACAATTAGCCAAATATATATTGTCGGTATCGTCCAAACAGTGCGTGCATGCGCGGTATCCCTTGTTTGTCTGTCCTGAAAGGTTACTGAGAGCAGGCCAATCATAGATGGTCACGAACAGCAACGCCTTTAGGTCAAATTCTTCCCCCATGTGCTCATCCCATGCACGTACACCTGTTCCATTCCACAGCTGTAAGAGTTCTTCAACTAATGGCCTTAGGTACACATCAATGTCGTTGTCGGGTTGCTTAGGGCCTTGGATGAGCACTGGCATCATAATGAACTTCCGCTTCATGCACAACCAAGGAGGAAGGTTATACAAACATAGAATCACAGACCAGGTGCTATGGTTGCTGCTCTGCTCCCCAAAAGGATTAATGCCATCTGCGCTTAGACCAAACCATATATTCCTTGCGTCATCTGCAAACTCCTTCCCATACGTTCTCTCGATTTTTCTCCACTGCGACCCGTCAGAGGGTACTCTCAACTTTCCCTGTTTCTTACGGTCTTCTCGGTGCCATCGCATCGCCTTGGCATGCTCTTTGTTTTGGAACAAACATTTCAACCATGGTATTATAGGAGCATACCACATCACCTTGGCAGGAATCTTCTTCCTGGGGCGCTCGCCCTCGACATCACTAGGGTCATCGCGGCTGATCTTATAGCGCAATGCACCGCATACCGGGCAAGCGTTCAAATCCTTGTACTCACCGCGGTAGAGGATGCCGTCATTAGGGCATTCATGTATCTTCTGCACCTCTAACCCCAGAGGGCAGACAACCTTCTTTGCTTCGTACATCTCTCGGGCAATTTGTTGTCCTTTGGAAGCATATTCTTTATCATTACCAGCAACTTTCCAAATGCCTTGTTTGATACACCATTCTCTGCCTTCCATTGCAGCAATTCCAGTGTGGTGCCCAACTTTTTCTTGTCAGCTTCGCAATTTGGGTACAACAATTTCTTGTGATCCTCTAACATGCGCTGCAACTTCTTCTTCTCCAAATCACTTGCGCAGTTTCTCTTTGCATCGGCAATGGCCCGACTTAGATCATCAGCGGGCTCATCTGTTGCCTCTTCTTCAGCTTCTTCCTGCATTGCCGGCTCAGCTTCTTCCCCCATTGTTGTATTATCGTATTCAGGGAAACCATGGCCAGGATAGCTGTCGTCGTCCTCTTCTTCTTCATTGTCTTCCATCATAACCCCTCTTTCTCCGTGCTTGGTCCAAACATTATAGTGGGGCATGAAACCGGACTTAAACAGGTGGACGTGAATGGTTCTTAACGTAGAGTAATTGTGATCATTCTTACAGACAACACATGGACAAGGCATAAAACCATCCGCCCGCTTGTTTGCCTCAACCGCAAGCCGAAAAGTATGCACGCCATTAATGAACTCGGAAGAGCATCGGTCATCATACATCCATTGTCGTCTCATCTTCATTACACAACACCAAAAAGACCAAATTAATACAAGTTCATACATAAAATTCATACATATATATAGTTCATACAACACTTAAATGCAAAAAACAAATTAATAACTCTCTAGCTAAAGCATTTAAATGCAACAACGAATGCGATCAAGATCGCAACTAAGGTAACAATTGATCCAACAACATAATGATACCAAGCCTCACTATCAATGGCATTTTCTAATCTTTCTAATCTTCAAGCGCATTTTCTCCATCTTGATCTTGTGATCATCGATGACATCGGCAACATGCAACTCCAATTCCATCTTCTCCCTTTCAATTCTTTTCAATTTTTCTTTCAAATATTCGTTTTCTCTTTCAACTAAATTTAACCTCTCGACAATAGGGTCGGTTGGAATTTCCGGTCCACATACCTCCTAGATAAAAATATCTATGTCAACTTGATGGGCATAATTTGTCATAAACACGAAATGCAACACCTAGTTTTAAAAGAGAATATACCACATCCGAATCATAACAAGGACGAGGGCCGATGGGGACGGATATCAAAACCATAGCACTATGTATAACAAACAACGTACGGGTAAGCTATTTATAAGAGTAACTATATATCCAAATCACACAACATCAATTTGGTAACGTAAAACATTCATGAACAAGAGGCTCACCACAAGCTAGGTGGTGCCGGCGACGGGAAGGTGCGGGCGATCGACGGTGGTTACGACGGAGATTTAGAAGGCACTAAGTAAACCACACCTACATATGCAAACTAAGTGTTATTTTTGACCTCAAATTGCATATAAATCAAATACTAGCACATATAATTCCTCCCAAATTACTAAACTCACAAATTAATCACTATACAAAGCATTGCAAGAGCTAATCTAGCAATGATAGATGAAAGGACAAAGTTGCTAACCTTTGTGATCATTTGAATGGATGGGGGCCTTCAAATCTTGACAAATTTTGGGCAAAATGTGTGATGAGCTCGAGAGGAAGAACAGAGAGGAGAGGGGAAAGGGTAAGAACAGAGCGAGCTTGGGTGGATGAAGGGTTTATGTAGGGTGACCTTTAGCACCGGTTCATGCCACAAACCAGTACTAAAGGTGCTGGAGGGGCCCCGGACTGACAACATCCTACCACCACTCTCTTTAGTACCAGTTCGTGGCACGAACCGGTGCTAAAGGTTCGCCACGAACCGGTACTAATGAGAGCGGCCGGCTAGCCGTTGGAACCGGCACTAATGGACACATTAGTGCCGGCTCAAAATCAAACCGGCACTAATGTGCTTCACATTTGACCCTTTTTCTACTAGTGAGAGGTGCCAGAGCTCGATTTTGAAATAGAGATGAATAATATTTTGAGCGGCATACTTTCATTGTCAACATAACAACCGAGAGATCTCGATATCTTCCATGCTATACACATTATAGGTGGTTCCCAAACAGAATGGTAAAGTTTATACTCCCCCTCCACCAACAAGCATCAATCCATGGCTTGCTCGAAACAACGAGTGCCTCCAACTAACAAGAGTCCCAGGGGAGTTTTGTTTGCAATTATTTCGATTTTAGCATGGGACTGGGCATCCCAGTGACCAGCCATTTTCTCGTGAGTGAGGAGCGGAGTCCACTCCTCTTGAGAATAACCCGCCTAGCATGTAAGATACAGATAACCCTAGTTGATACATGAGCTATTCGAGCATACAAAACAGAATTTCATTTGAAGGTTTAGAGTTTGGCACATACAAATTTACTTGGAACGGCAATTAGATACCGCATATAGGAAGGTATGGTGGACTCATATGGAATAACTTTGGGGTTTATGGAAGTGGATGCACAAGAGTATTCCCGCTTAGTACAAGTGAAGGCTAGAAAAAGACTGGGAAGCGACCAACTAGAGAGCGACAATAGTCATGAACATGCGTTAAAATTAGTGAACACTGAGTGCAAGCATGAGCAGGATATAATCCACCATGAACATAAATATCATGAAGGCTATGTTTATTTTGTTTCAACTACATGCGTGAACATGTGCCAAGTCGAGTCACTTGAATCATTCAAAGGAGGATGCCACCCTATCATACCACATCACAACCATTTTAATAGCATGTTGGCACGCAAGGTAAACCATTGTAAGCTCCTAGCAAATTAAGCATGGCACGGGAAACTATAATCTGTAATTGTCATTGCAAACATGTTTATTCATAATAGGCTGAATCGGGAACGATGAACTAACCATATTTACAAAAACAAGAGAGGTTGAGTTCATACCAGCTTCTCTCATCTCAATCAATCCATCATATATCGTCATTATTGCCTTTCACTTGCATGACCGAATGGTGTGAATAATAATAATAGTGCACGTGCATTGGACTAAGCTAGAATCTGCAAGCATCTGATACAAAGGAGAAGACAAGGTAACATGGGCTCTTTGTTAAATCAACAATAATGCATACAAGAGCCACTTCAACATTTTCATCATGGTCTTTGTCGGTGTCAAAACCGGCGGATCTCGGGTAGGGGGTCCCGAACTATCCGTCTAGGATCGATGGTAACAAGAGACGGGGGACACGATGTTTACCCAGGTTCGCACCCTCTCTATGGAGGTAATACCCCACTTCCTTCTTGATTGATCTTGATGAATATGAGTATTACAAGAGTTGATCTACCACGAGATCGTAATGGCTAAACCCTAGAAGTCTAGCCTATATGACTATGGTAATGTGTATCGCCCCTTTCCGGACTAGCCCCTTCGGTTTATATAGACACCGGGGCTCTAGGGTTTACATAGAGTCGGTTACATAAGAAGGAATCTTCATAGTTGGTCACCAAGCTTGCCTTCCACGCCAAGGAGAGTCCAATCCGGACACGAGTATGGTCTTCGGTCTTCATGTCTTCACAGCCCATTAGTCCGGCCCATGGATAACAGGCCGGACGCCCGAGGACCCCCTAGTCCAGGACTCCCTCAGTAGCCCCCGAACCAGTCTTCAATAGCGAGGTGTTCGGCACACATATTATCTTCGGCATTGCAAGGCGGGTTCCTCCTTCAATGATCTCCAAGTAACGTATTCGGCCATTGATCCAATGCCGCCTCCTTTGCTTCCACGCGTTAAATAATCTTCGTCTTCCACGAGTCGAGCGAATGTGGAAGGTCAGGGTATTTTTGCAAATAACACCCCGTCCATGTAAGGTAGAGTGCCCATTTAAAGAGATTGGATCCTAGATCCAATCGGCACCATGCAGAATAAATCCCCGGAGACCGCTTAGGAGAAACCATTCCAGCATGGCTAGCGTTCCCAGCTCCTCCGCTCGTTCCAGGCCAGAGAAAGGTGCGTGGGAGAGGTGTTCTGTGTCCCACAGTCAATTGATGAAGTTGTAGACGCGGGGATTTCTTCCTCCTGCAGATCTAGTCCTTGTTCGAGCGGGAATAGCTTCCTTCAATGGTGGGACTCAAGCAGAGGACTTCCCCAACCCGTCCAGGGGAGAGCGAGTGTGTTTTGTTCCCTACCTGCTAAGAGGCGTTGGATTCCCAATCCAACCGTTCCTCCGAGGGCTTCAGGAGCACTACGGCCTCCAGCTGCACAACTTCATTCCTGCCTCCATTCTGCACATTGCAGGTTACGTCGCTTTATGCGAACCATTCCTGGGCGTCGAGGCTCATTTCGAGTTGTGGAGGAAGTTGTTCTGTCTCGTCCCGCGCAATCACGGAGGGTCAATATTTGAAGTGGGCGGAGCCGAATTATGGCGCGTCGCTGATACCGGATATCCATCCGACACACCAAGGAAGGCACCTGATGAATGGCCCTCCAAATGGTTCTATATAGAGGACGTCGCGCTTCCCGAACTGGTTCTAAAGGGTCTTGCTGAATTTGCGAGCGTCCCGCTGAAGAAACGCCATAGTTGGCGTCCCCGGAGCCTTGAAGAGGAAGACGGTGCGGAGGTTCGTCAGCTGATGACCAAGATAAAAGAGCTCGCTCAGTCCGGACTCACAGTATTCGAGGTTATGGCGATCTCCATAGCACGAGCGGTTCAGCCGCTCCAATACAGAGGGCTTCCAATGTGGCACTACAATGGGGAGGATGACACCTGCCGCTGCGGCCGGAAAGGTCTGGATACCCCTGCCGCTTTGACTAAGGTATTAGCCGAGCTGTTCAAAGGGGAGGAAGAGGATTTTCTTTGCATCAAACTCAGAGGTACTCTAAGTATAACCCGCCCAGCTGGGTAAGCCCCAACCCCTCTGTTTTTACTCCTTCCATCTCCGGATTGCCTTTGATAAATTTCAGGTTCATTTGCCTATGACAGCACTGGCGAAAGGTCACTGAGGGACTTCATTGTCCCGCCCCATAGCCGGAGAACCACAACTGGGAGATTGATCCCGGGTTTGAAGAGGATCCAGATATATTCATGGTGCTCGCGGAGGGGGTGTTTTACCAGACGAGCTACGATGGCACCGAAGTGGCCATCACCGCCGACTACCCTGGCCTTCTTCCTGCTTCACAAGTAAGTAATCAAGAAACACCTTCTCTGAAAGGGTGCTCTTACTCTGCCTAACCCACCGCATTGTCGCGCGTTCCACATGGGAGGCATTCGACGATTCCGAGGAGATCGGTTCATGCGTCGCGCAGGCCTTCGAAGAGGAGGTCCGGTGAAGGCACCGTCGGGCCTTCATCGAGGAGGTACAGATAAATATGTTTTTCAATGGCCGCATCCAACTGTGACCTATGCATCTTTTTTATTGCAGGAAAAAGGTTCGCCGAACTGTGTCCGGGGGTCCGGTCGGTCGTGCTCCCGACAACCGGGATTTAGGTCTAGTCGGGGAGATGGGGGCCAATGTAGGAACAAAGCCGGACTGCCCTTCGGCCGAGGGTTCGGAAAATATGTCTGTCACCAACTCGGAGGTAGAGAGTGCCATGAATCATCGGCGCTGCAGGGCTGTTTTACGAGACCCAAAGTTCTCAGACGAGGCATTCAATGCCTTTAGCTCGGGCGACGCATACATCCGAGCTGCTCGAGACGGGCTTAGAAAAACCACAAGGCAGTATCTGACAGATGTGCATGTAAGCTTTCTTTGTCGAAAAAGGATAGTTGTATGCCTGTAGCCCCCGATACTGAAAGCAGTTGGAACAACTGATTTAAGGATCATTGAACAACCAGTCCTCATAGAGAAGAATGGCCTGGTAGCCCAAGAGCTGGAGCAGTGTCGGGCGCAGCTAAAAGCTGCCACCGCCGAACTGGAAAACGTCAAGAAGTCGTCTTCTGGTAATGTTCCCCTCCACCGAGGAACAATGATTGTGTACCAATTGTGCTAACGCTGCTGCTGATCGCGTAATAGGGTCATCTGATCAACTTGAAGAGAAGTTGAAGATCGCCCAAGAGGGAGAAAAAGAGGCAAAAAGGCAACATGCCGCAGGCGAGCGTGTGCTGACCCGCATCAGAGACGATAAAAACAAGCTACAGGATTCCAACACTGCATTGCGTGAAGAGTTGAAAGATGTTCGAGCCCAGCTAGCTGATTCCTTGAAGGAGAACAAAAATCTGCGGGGCAGTATCTTCAGTATGTGCCCGAACTATTTGTGAAGTAGCTCAGAGATAAATGGGACAGATATATTCATGTTTGCAGGTGTACTGACGGGCCGTCCTGAAGAGGAGGTGTCCGTATCATCAAGTGATCTGCTGCAGAGGCTGTCACAAGTGCACGAGCATGCTCGGCTAGCCATGCGGAGCGTGGCCATGGCCTTATGGCCGTCCGACTCCCCTCCAGGAAGTATGGAGGAGCTTGTAGAGCTGTTCAAGGGAGTGCGGCAGCGTATCCGACTATGGAAGATATCGGCTTGCCGAGAGGGTGCGTGAGACTCCTGGGCCATGGTCAAAATGCGATATACCAAGCTGGAACCGAATCACATGGCCCGGGTTGGACCGCTAGGGTCAAGTAGGGAAGAAATTCCCGTTAGTTTAGTATATGACCAAGTAGAGGTGGCCGCCAAATATTCCCAACAGGATTGTAAGTTAGACCGCCTATTGGACGGTGTAGAGGGGGAAGTGTTTGAGTCGAAGTGACTATGTACTTTCCTTGCCCTGTGTAATTCTAGCTGAATTGTATAGCATTTGTCATGGCAGACCTTTTCGCTTCAACCTCCGGACTCAAGGGTGCGGAGTGTTTCTGGATATCCTCACGGCCGAATAGGTCGGGGTATGCCTGGAAAACTAGGCGTAGGGGTCATAGTTGCTTTAACAGACAAGTTGTATTCTGCTAGTTATGTTATATTACATTTAAGTCGTAAGAAACATCTTCCAGAGAGAATAGTTCCGTAAGGGTTCCTTTCCATGGGTGTGCATGTATTAATGTACATGTCCGAGTTGTGATGGAAAAATCACCGTTTATGTACCTTCTGGGGGTTATCAATGGAGTAATTGAAAAAACATCTTTTAATTCACCGACCGAATATTCCTTTAAGAACGCTAGCTTTCGGCTTCACCCAGTCTGAGGTACACATCCGGATGACCCGGGAGTAACAATCGCAGAGGTGCTCCATTTATGCCCTAGCCGAACTAACGGGAACGTAGGGCATAAGCACAGGAGCCAGTCAAGGCCAAAACTTAAGTCATATCGATGCATATAGTGGCGAAGAAAAGGTACATATGGAAGAACTCATATGTCAAGAGCTTGATGCTCGAAGAATAATGATAAAAAGCTTTTGTCGAAGACGCCCCCAGGTATAATGGACATACATATTTGAAATATGTATGTGTTAGCGGTGTGCGGTCTAGCCGTACCAAAACTTTAAAGTAAAGAATAAAAAAGTAATCGGAAAAGAGATAAAAATAATGGAAACTACAGTGGAGAAGGAGACGAACAAGGAGTTCGGCGCTAGGCATAGAATCTTCGGAGTCTGGCCGCGTTCCAGGGGTTCGGCTCGAGGCGATTGTCTAATGCATCATGAAGACGGTACGCTCCTCCGGTGAGAACTTCGTCAATTATGAAGGGACCCTCCCATTTGGGCTTGAGTTTTTCCTTTTTCTTCTCCGGCAGGCGTATAACGAGTTCGCCAACATTGTAAATCTTGGCCCGTACTTCTCTGCTTTGGTATCTTCGAGCCTGCTGTTGGTAGAATGCTGAACGGGATTTTGCGACATATCGTTCCTCCTCCAGGGCATCTAGGCTATCCTACCGATTGAGCTCGGCTTCTCTCTCTTTGTACATACGCATTCGAGGTGAGTCGTGAATAATATCGCAGGGCAATACGGCCTCTGCGCCATACACCATGAAGAAAGGTGTGTATCCGGTAGTACAGTTGGGCGTGGTCCGCAGCCCCCAGAGTACGGAGTGGAACTCCTCAACCCAGTGCTTGTCTGATTCTTTCAAAGACCACACTAGTCTGGGCTTGATGCCGCTCATAAATAAGACCATTGGCTCGTTCAACTTGACCGTTGGTTTGTGGGTGGTAGATGGAGGCGTAATCGAGTTTAATACCCAGATTAGTACACCAGGTTTTTACCATCTCGGCTGTGAAATTGGAGCCGTTGCCAGTGATGATGTTGTGTGGGACACCATAATAGTTCACAACACCGGATATGAAGTCAATCACCGGGCCGGCCTCAGCCGTTTTGACCGGTTTAGCCTCTATCCACTTAGTGAATTTGTCCACCATAACCAGCAGATATTTTTTCTTATGGCTTCCCCCTTTAAGGGGTCCGACCATATCCAGGCCCTAGACCGCAAAAGGCCTAGTAATGGGGATAGTTTGCAAGGAAGTTGGGGGCATGTGGCTTTGGTTGGCGAAGAGCTGGCATCCGACACAGCGTTGGACAAGGTCCTGCACGTCCGCTCGGGCTGTCGGCCAATAAAACCCAGTGCGGAAGGCTTTGCTAACGAGGGCCCGAGCTGCGGCGTGGTGTCCACCGAGGCCAGCTTGAATTTCCGCTAACAGCTGCCGCCCTTCTTCTTCGGAGATACATCTTTGAAGTACTCCGGTAGTGCTTTTCTTGTAGAGCTCTTCGTCGTGGACCTTGTAGGCCTTCGAACGCCTGACAATGCGGCGAGCCTCATTCTGGTCGTCGGGAAGCTCCTTCCTATTAATGTAGGCCAAGAAGGGTTTGGTCCATGGGGCAATGACTGCCATAATGAGTTGGGCCGATGGCGTTATTTCGGTGGCTGAGCCCCCGGCACTGTCTGTATGTTTGGGATTTGAGGTTGTGTTCGGATCTGAATTGTGGTTGCCGCCCTCCCCTTGCCACACCACGGATGGCTTGAAGAGCCTTTCCAGGAAGATGTTAGGTGGGACGCGGTCGCACTTAGCGCCGATGCGAGCCAGGACGTCCGCTGCTTGATTTCTTTCTCGGGCAACGTGGTGAAATTCAAGTCCTTCGAACCGAGCCGACATTTTTAATACGGCATTGCGATAAGTTGCCATCTTTGGATCTTTGGCGTCAAAGTCGCCGTTTATCTGAGATATCGCGAGGTTCGAGTCCCCGCGCACCTCCAGGCGTTGTATGCCCATGGATGTGGCCGTCCGAAGACCATGCAGTAGGGCCTCGTATTCGGCTTTGGAGTCTGTGTATAATATCTGGAGTACATACTGGACGACGTCTCCAGTGGGGGATGTTAATACGACTCCCGCTCCTAGTCCTGCCAACATTTTGGAGACATCAAAATACATTACCCAGTTTGAGTATGCGCCGTACTCTTTAGGGAGTTCGGCCTCTGTCCATTCGGCGACGAAGTCGGCAAGTGCTACGTCTTGAGCTTGCGTTGGTTTTCCCCGAAGAGGAGAGGATGATGCAGCAGAGCAGCGTAAGTATTTCCCTCAATTTTTGAGAACCAAGGTATCAATCCAGTAGGAGGCCACGCGCAAGTCCCTCGTACCTACACAAAACAAATAGCGCCTCGCAACCAACGCGAATAGGGGTTGTCAATCCCTTCACGGTCACTTACGAGAGTGATATCTGATAGAGAGGATAGATAATATTTTTGGTATTTTTGGTATAAAGATGCAAAGTAAAATAAAAATGCAAGGTAAAGAGCAAAGCAATAATAAAGCGTAGGAAGATTAATATGATCAAAATAGACCCGGGGGCCATAGATTTCACTAGTGGCTTCTCTCAATAGCATAGGTATTTCACGGTGGGTGAACGAATTACTGTTGAGCAATTGACAGAATTGAGCATAGTTATGAGAATATCTAGGTATGATCATGTATATAAGCATCACGTCCGAGACAAGTAGACCGACTCCTGCCTGCATCTACTACTATTACTCCACTCATCAACCGCTATCCAGCATGATCTAGAGTATTAAGTTAACGAAAATAGAGTAACGCCTTAAGCAAGATGACATGATGTAGAGGAATAAATTCATTCAATATGATAAATACCCCATCTTGTTATCCTCGATGGCAACAATACAATACGTGCCTTGCAACCCTTTACATCCTTTGGGTAAGGACACTGCAACATTGAACCCAAAGCTAAGCACTTCTCCCATTGCAAGAACTACCAATCTAGTTGTCCAAACCAAACGGATAATTCGAAGAGACTTGCAAAGATAACTCAATCATACATAAAAGAATTCAGAAAAGATTCAAATATTGCTCATAGATAATCTTGATCATAAACCCACAATTCATCGATCTCAACAAACACACCGCA
The DNA here is from genome assembly GCA_021605205.1 of Aegilops longissima. NCBI lineage: Eukaryota > Viridiplantae > Streptophyta > Magnoliopsida > Poales > Poaceae > Aegilops > Aegilops longissima. Next base: position 481,823,287 of record CM038680.1, on the reverse strand, counting down.
AAAAGAAGATTACATCGAATAGATCTCCACGAGAGAGGGGGAGAACATTGTATTGAGATCCAAAAAGAGAGAAGAAGCCATCTAGCTACTAACTATGGACCCGAAGGTCTGAGGTAAACTACTCACACTCCATCGGAGAGGCTATGATGTTGATGTAGAAGCCCTCCTTGGTGGAATCCCCTTCCGGCGGAGCTCCGGAACAGGCCCCAAGATGGGATCTCGTGGATCTGAAAGTTGCGGCGGTGGAATTAGGTTTTGGCTCAGATCTCGATCGGACGGGGTGCGTGAGGTATATATAGGAGGAAGAAGTACGTCGGTGGAGCCTCGAGGGGCCCACGAGGCAGGTGGCGCGCCCTGGGGGGAGCCCGCCCTCCACCCTCGTGGCCGCCTTGGAGCTTTCTTGATGGAGGGTCCAAGTCTCCTGGGTCTTATCCGATGAGAAAATCACGTTCCCGAAGATTTCATTCCGTTTGGACTCCGTTTGATATTCCATTTCTTCGAAACACTGAAATAGGCAAAAAACATCAATTCTAGGCTGGGCCTCCGGTTAATAGGTTAGTCCCAAAAGTAATATAAAAGTGGAAAATAAAGCCCAATATAGTCCAAAACAATAGATAATATAGCATGGAGCAATCAAAAATTATAGATACGTTGGAGACGTATCAGGCATCCCCAAGCTTAATTCCTGCTCGTCCTCGAGTAGGTAAATGATAAAAGAGAATTTTGATGCGGAGTGCTACTTGGCATAATTTCAATGTAACTCTTCTTAATTGTGGTATGAATATTCAGATCCGAAAGATTCAAGACAAAAGTTCATATTGACATAAAAATAATAATACTTCAAGCATACTAACTAAGCAATTATGTCCTCTCAAAATAACATGGCCAAAGAAAGTTCATCCCTACAAAATCATATAGTTTACTCATGCTCCATTTTCGTCACACAAGAATGCTCTCATCATGCACAACCCCGATGACAAGCCAAGCAATTGTTTCATACTCTAGTAATCTCAAACTTATAAACCTTCACGCAATACATGAGCGTGAGCCATGGATATAGCACTATGGGTGGAATAGAATATTATGATGGGGGTTATGTGGAGAAGACAAAAAAGGAGAAGGTCTCACATCAACGAGGCTAATCTACGGGCTATGGAGATGCCCATCAATTGATGTTAATGCAAGGAATAGGGATTGCCATGCAACGGATGCACTAGAGCTATAAATGTATGAAAGCTCAACAAAAGAAACTAAGTGGGTGTGCATCCAACTTGCTTGCTCACGAAGACCTAGGGCATTTGAGGAAGCCCATCGTTGGAATATAAAAGCCAAGTTCTATAATGAAAAATTCCCACTAGTATATGGAAGTGACAACATATGGAACTCTCTATATGAAAAACATGGTGCTACTTTGAAGCACAATATATGAGACTCGCTATATGAAGAACATGGTGCTACTTTGAAGCACAATATATGAGACTCGCTATATGAAGAACATGGTGCTACTTTGAAGCACAAGTGTGGAAAAAGAGATAGTAACATTGCCCCTTTTTATTATTATTTTTGGGCCTTCCTTTTTTTTCTTTGGCCTTTCTTTTTTGGGGACAATTCTCTAGAAAATAATGATCATCACACTTCTATTTATTTACAACTCAATGATTACAACTCGATACTAGAACAAAGTATGACTCTATATGAATGCCTCCGGCGGTGTACCGGGATATGCAATGAACCAAGAGTGACATGTATGAAATAATTATGAACGGTGGCTTTGCCACAAATACTATGTCAACTACATGATCATGCTAAGCAATATGACAATGATGTATGTGTCATGAAGAACAGTATGGTGGAAAGTTGCATTGCAATATATCTCGGAATTGCTATGGAAATGCCATAATAGGTAGGTATGGTGGCTGTTTTGAGGAAGATATAAGGAGGTTTATGTGTGAAAGAGCGTATCATATCACGGGGTTTGGATGCACTGGCGAAGTTTGCACCAACTCTCAATGTGAGAAAGGGAAATGCACGGTACCGAAGAGGCTAGCAACGATGGAAGGGTAAGAGTGCGTATAATCCATGGACTCAACATTAGTCATAAAGAACTCACATACTTATTGCAAAAATCTACAAGCCATCAAAAACCAAAGCACTACGCGCATGCTCCTAGGGGGATAGATTGGTAGGAAAAGACCATCGCTCGTCCCCGACCGCCAATCATAAGGAGGACAATCAAATAACACCTCATGTTTCAAATTTGTTACATAACGTTTACCATACGTGCATGCTACGGGACTTGCAAACTTCAACACAAGCATTTCTCAAATTCACAACTACTGAACTAGCACGACTTTGATATTATCGCCTCCATATCTCAAAACAATTATCAAGCACCAAACTTTTCTTAGTATTCAACGCACTCAAAATAAAGTTTTACAAATCTTGAATACCAAGCATATTATTATTAAGCAAATTACCATGCTATTTAAGACTCTCAAAATAATCTAAGTGAAGCATGAGAGATCAATAGTTTCTTTAAAACAAATCCACCACCGTGCTCTAAAAGATATAAGTGAAGTACTAGAGCAAAACTATCAGGCTCAAAAGATATAAGTGAAGCACATAGAGCAAAACTATCAAGCTCAAAAGATATAAGTGAAGCACATAGAGTATTCTAACAAATTCCAATTCATGTATGGCTCTCTCAAAATGTGTGTACAGCAAGGATGATTGTGGTAAACTAACAAGCAAAGACGCAAATAATACAAGACGCTCCAAGGAAAACACATATCATGTGGTGAATAAAGATATAGCTCCAAGTAAAGTTACCGATGGAAGTGAACGAAAGAGGGGATGCCTTCCGGGGCATCCCCAAGCTTCGACTTTTTGGTGTCCTTGGATTATCTTGGGGGTGCCATGGGCATCCCCAAGCTTAGGCTCTTGCCACTCCTTGTTCCATAATCCATCAAAAAAATTCACCCAAAACATGAAAACTTCACAACACAAAACTCAACAGAAATCTCGTGAGCTCCGTTAGCGAAAGAAAACAAAAGACCACCTCAAGGTACTGTCATGAACTCATTGTTTATTTATATTGGTGTTAAACCTACTGTATTCCAACTTCTCTATGGATCATAAACTATTTTACTAGCCATAGATTCATCAAAATAAGCAAAGAACACACGAAAAACAGAATCTGTCAAAAACAGAACAGTCTGTAGTAATCTGTAACTAACGCAAACTTCTGGAACTCCAAAAATTCAGCCAAACTAGGAAGACCTAAGAAATTTGTTTATTGATCAGTAGCAATTGCAATCACTATTTTATCACGTTCTGCTGATTTTTAACAATTTTTTTCGTGGACCGAAAGTTTCTGGAAATTACAGCAAGATCAAATAACTATTATCCAAGAAGATCCTATAGGTTTAACTTGGCACAAACACTAATTAAAACATAAAACCACATCCAAACAGATGGTAGATGGATTATTTATTCCTAAACAGAAACAAAAACAAAAAAAACTAATAATAAAATTGGGTTGCCTCCCAACAAGTGCTATCGTTTAACGCCCCTAGCTAGGCATTGAGATTTCAATGATGCTCACAAGAAAGACAAGAATTGAGGCACAAAGAGAGCATCGTAAAACATGTGACAAACACACTTAAGTCTAACATAATTCCTATGCATAGGCATATTATAGGCAAACAAATTATCATAGCAAGCAAAAACTAGCATATGCAAGGAAGCGGAAAGAAACAATAGCAATCTCAACGTAACGAGAGGTAATTTATTATCATGAAAATTTCTACGACCATATTTTCCTCTCTCATAATAATTACATGTGGGATCATAAGCAAATTCAACAAAATAGCTATCACATAACATATTCTCAACACGATCCACATGCATGCGAAGTTCACACTCTTCCAAAATAGTGGGATTATCATTAACTAAAGTCATGATTTCTCCAAGCCCACTTTTATAAAAAAATTCATAAGATTGAATGTTATCAAAATATGTGGGATCTAAAGTTGACACTCTTCCAAAACCACTTTCAATATTATTGAAAACACTATTATCAATCTTATATTCATCATGAGGCTTAAAAAAAATTCAAGATCATAAGAAGAATCTCCCCAATCATGACTATTGGACATAGCAAAACTAGCATCCCCAAGCTTAGGGTTTTGCATATTATTAGCATAATTTACATCAATAGAATTTATAATAAAATCATTGCAATCATGCTTTTTATTCAAAGATCTATCGTGAAGTACTTCATCACAATTTTCAGAATTACAGATTTCAGGCAAAAGCTTATAAAGATAATCTAGTGCATCCAAATCACTAGGAATTGGTTCATCAAAATTGGATCTCTTAAAAAGATTGGCAAGCGGATGAGGATCCATAGATATTAGCTTCTCTGTTCAGGAATAAATACTCAACTATTTCAACCAAACGAGAAAACGATCCAAGTAAGACATCAAGGCAAGATGAACAGAAAAGAGAGGGCGAATAAAACGGCAAGGGTGAAGTGGGGGAGAGGAAAATGAGAGGCAAATGGAAAATAATGTAATGCGAGAGATAAGGGATTGTGATGGGTACTTGGTATGTTGACTTTTGCGTAGACTCCCCGGCAACGGCGCCAGAAATCCTTCTTGCTACGTCTTGAGCTTGCGTTGGTTTTCCCCGAAGAGGAGAGGATGATGCAGCAGAGTAGCATAAGTATTTCCCTCAGTTTTTGAAAACCAAGGTATCAATGTATCAATCCAGTAGGAGGCCACGCGCAAGTCCCTTGTACCTACATAAAACAAATAGCTCCTCGCAACCAACGCGAATAGGGGTTGTCAATCCCTTCACGGTCACTTACGAGAGTGAGATCTGATAGAGATGATAGATAATATTTTTGGTATTTTTGGTATAAAGATGCAAAGTAAAATAAAAAGGCAAAGTAAAGAGCAAAGTAATAATAAAGCGTAGGAAGATTAATATGATGAAAATAGACCCGGGGGCCATAGATTTCACTAGTGGCTTCTCTCAATAGCATAGGTATTTCACGGTGGGTGAACAAATTACTGTTGAGCAATTGACAGAATTGAGCATAGTTATGAGAATATCTAGGTATGATCATGTATATAGGCATCACGTCCGAGACAAGTAGACCGACTCCTGCCTGCATCTACTACTATTACTCCACTCATCGACCGCTATCCAGCATGCATCTAGAGTATTAAGTTAACGAAAACAGAGTAACGCCTTAAGCAAGATGACATGATGTAGAGGAATAAATTAATGCAATATGATAAATACCCCATCTTGTTATCCTCGATGGGCAACAATACAATACGTGCCTTGCAACCCTTTCTGTCACTGGGTAAGGACACCGCAACATTGAACCCAAAGCTAAGCACTTTTCCCATTGCAAGAACTACCAATCTAGTTGGCCAAACCAAACGGATAATTCGAAGAGACTTGCAAAGATAACTCAATCATACATAAAATAATTCAGAAAAGATTCAAATATTGCTCATAGATAATCTTGATCATAAACCCACAATTCATCGATCTCGACAAACACACCGCAAAAAGAAGATTACATCGAATAGATCTCCACGAGAGAGGGGGAGAACATTGTATTGAGATCCAAAAAGAGAGAAGAAGCCATCTAGCTACTAAATATGGACCCAAAGGTCTGAGGTAAACTACTCGCACTTCATCGGAGAGGCTATGATGTTGGTGTAGAAGCCCTACATGGTGGAATCCCCTTCCAGCGGAGCTCCGGAACAGGTCCCAAGATGGGATCTCGTGGATACAGAAAGTTGCGGCGGTGGAATTAGGTTTTTGTCTCCGAATCTGATCTGACGGGGGTACGTAGGTATATATAGGAGGAAGAAGTATGTCGGTGGAGCCTCGAGGGGCCCACGAGGCAGGGGGCGCGCCCTAGGGGGGGCGCCCTCCACCCTCGTGGTCGCCTCGGAGCTTTCTTGACGGAGGGTCCAAGTCTCCTGGGTCTTATCCGATGAGAAAATCACGTTCCCGAAGATTTCATTCTGTTTGGACTCCGTTTGATATTCCGTTTCTTCGAAACACTGAAATAGGCAAAAAACAGCAATTCTGGGCTGGGCCTCCGTTTAATAGGTTAGTCCCAAAAGTAATATAAAAGTGGAAAATAAAGCCCAATATAGTCCAAAACAATAGATAATATAGCATGGAGCAATCAAAAATTATAGATACGTTCGAGACGTATCAGCCAGCACTTGAGATTTGATGGCTCGACGAGGCTTGTATGTTATGTCGAATGGAAGTAGCTCTATGGCCCATTTGGCGATACGTCCCGTGGCATCACGGTTGTTTATTATGTCATTGAGTGGGACCTCAAAAGCCACCGTGATTGAGCACTCCTGGAAGTAGTGTCGTAGCTTGCGGGATGCCATGAAGACCGCGTATGCTATCTTTTGGTAGTGGGGGTACCGAGATTTGCATGGTTGAGGACAGTAGATATATAGAATGCTGGTTTTTGAAGTAGGAATTCGTGTCCGTCCTGTTCTCGTTCGACAACGAGCACGACGCTCAACACTTCATGTATTGCCGATATGTATAGCAACATGGGTTCACCCGCGTTTGGTGCGGCCAGGATTGGATTGCTTGCTAGGAGGGTCTTTATTTTCCCCAGTCCGGCAATCGCCGCGTCTGTCCATTCGAAGTTATCCATGCGCCGTAAGAGGCGATAGAGTGCTAGTGCCTTTTCTCCTAGTCTGGAGATAAAGTGGCTTAGTGTTGCCACACATCCTGCCAGTTTTTGGACCTGTTTGAGGTATGTTGGTCTAGCCAACTGTGACAGAGCTCGGATTTTAGCCGGATTTGCTTCGATTCCTCTATTGGAAACAATGAAGCCCGACAGTTTTCCAGCGGGGACGCCGAAGACACACTTCTCCGGGTTGAGCTTAATGTCATATGCCCGGAGGTTGTCAAACATAAGACGTAAGTCATCTATTAGTGTTTCGACATGCCTATTTCTGATGACGACATCATCAACGTAAGCTTCTACCATTTTTGCCAATCTATTTCTCCAGGCATGTTTCAATCATGCGTTGGTATGTCGCGCCGGCGTTCTTGAGCCCGACGGGCATAGTACTCAAGTAGAATGGCCCGTATGGGGTAATAAATGTTGTTGCAGCTTGATTGGATTCCTTCATTTTGATTTGATGGTATCCAAAATATCCATCGAGGAAACATAGTGAGTCGTATCCTGCTGTGGCGTCAATGATTTGATCAATGCGGGGAAGGGGAAAAGGTTCCTTAGGGCAAGCCTTGTTGAGATCCTTGAAATTGACACATAGGCGCCAGGATTTATCCTTCTTTGGTACCATCACCAGGTTTGCCAGCCAGTCCGGATGCTTGATTTCTCTAATGAATCCGGCCTCGATGAGCTTGGCCAGCTCCTCCCCCATGGCTTGTCGCTTAGGTTCGTAAAAGCGTCGTAGTGTTTTCTTGACTGGTTTAAATCCCTTTAATATGTTGAGGCTATGTTCGGCCAACTTGCGTGGGATCCCTGGCATATCTGAAGGGTGCCAGGAAAATATGTCCCAGTTTTCACGCAGGAATTCTCGTAGTGCGGCGTTGACTGTTGGGTTCAGTTGAGCTCCGATAGATGCTGTCTTCTTGGGGTCCGTTGGGTGGACCTGAAATTTGACTATTTCTTCTGTTGGTTTAAATGAGGTGGATTTGGGGCGTTTGTCAAGGATCACATCGTCCCTGTCCACTGTGGAGCGTAATGCGGTTAATTCTTCGTCCGCGAGGGCTTCGGATAGCGTTTCCAGGGCCAGGGATGCGGTTTTGTTTTCTGCGCGGAGTGCTATGTCCGGATCACTTACGAGAGTGATTATACCGTTTGGTCCGGGCATTTTGAGCTTCATATACCCATTGTGAGGTATAGCTTGGAAGCGTGTAAAAGCATTCCGCACAACAGGGCGTGATATCTGCTACTGAAAGGGGCCACTTGGAAGGTTATTTCTTCTGACCGATAGTTCTCCGGCGTGCCGAATACCACGTCGAGTGTGATTTTGCCCGCGCACCGCGCCTCCCGACTAGGAATAATTCCCCGGAAGGTTGTGTTACTTTGCTTGATGCGGCTCCTGTCTATTTCCATTTTATGGAGTGTATCCTCATAAATGAGATTTAGTCCGCTGCCGCCATCCATGAGGACCTTGGTGAGTCGAAACCCATCCACGATGGGGCTGCGGACTAATGCGGCTGGCGCTCGTACTGTTCTGTACTTTGGTTCGTCACCGGCGTTGAATGTTATAGCCGTGTCGTTCCATGGGTTTATTACAGCAATTTGGCAGACTTCGTCGAGCTTGCGAAGTGCCCTTTTGCGCTTATTGTTTGAGGTGAATGTCTCAAAGACCGTCAATTCTCTTAGGTCGTCGTCTTCTGGGGGGTGCTGTTCCGGGGCGTCCTTGATAAGGATGTCCTCCCCGCTCTTGGCTACCTGTCGTAGTATCCAACATGCTCTAAGGCTGTGGGTTGTCAAAGTATCTGTTCTTGTATGTATTTTGCATGGGCCATCGAGTCACCCCTCCAGAACGGTGTCGTGCCGTATAGCGGCTTTGTGTTTTTTGACTGTTGGACTGGGCGTGCCACGAGGGTGCGCCCTTTTCGCCTGTAGGGGGAGTTGGGTTGGGACTGACGGTTCCCAGCGAGCTGCCCGAGTTTCCCAGGCGCTCTCCATCGCGCAGTACTTTTGTACGATGTTTGCTAAGTCAGCGAATTTCAGTATGCGGCGGCGATTGATGGCGTTGAGGATTCCTTCGTTCGCGCATTTTTTGCAGAACGCTGATATTGCGTCCTCGTCACGGCAATCTTTTACCTTGTCCTTGACAAGGAGGAATCTGGCCCAGAAGTGGTGGACCTTTTCCTGAGACTGCTGTTTTATGCTCATGAGAGCGTCTATGTCCAGGTGGGTGGGTGGAATTAAATCCGAACCCCGACCTGACCGATTATCCGGACTCTGATGACCTTCCAGACTTGACAGTCCGGGTTCCAGAATATCTTCTGATTGTTTGGGACCGCTGTCCGATGCTATGTTCGGAGGGCTGGTCGCATCCTTTCGCGGGTGAGTATCCGGCTCTTCATGAACGGCGATCCGAACATAGTCCGTCTTCAATATAGAAGAAGACTCGCCGTCGTACTCCACGACTAACACAATCTGGCGGGTGACCGGTGGAGTTTTGATTTCTCCCTGATCGGTTTTAGGCCCGATCTGATCGTAATCGGTGGCGATTCCCAAAGCGGCGATGCAATCTAGGAGCTCGTTTAAGGATGAAAACTCAACCGGATCCATCTGCTTGGAGTGCTCGGAATTGATGCGAAGGGGATTTTCGATGGCCCGAGAGGTCATCGTTGACTCCATGGCCGAACGGGCGATCATTGTAAAGTCGCCCAGCCGGAGGGTTTGGCCCGGGGCCAGAACTACCCCAGCGGTGATGTTGTCTTTAAGGACAAGGCGAGCCATTGAGCCTTTCATCGACAGCACAGTGGACTCTCAATGAAAGCACCAATGTCGGGGTCAAAAGGTCAAAACCGGCGGATCTCGGGTAGGGGGTCCCGAACTGTGCGTCTAGGATCGATGGTAACAGGAGACGGGGGACACGATGTTTACCCAGGTTCGGGCCCTCTCTATGGAGGTAATACCCTAATTCCTGCTTGATTTATCTTGATGAATATGAGTATTACAAGAGTTGATCTACCACGAGATCGTAATGGCTGAACCCTAGAAGTCTAGCCTGTATGACTATGGTAATGTGTATCGCCCCTTTCCGGACTAACCCCTCCGGTTTATATAGACACCGGGGGGATCTAGGGTTTACATAGAGTCGGTTACATAAGAAGTAATCTTCATAGTTGGTCGCCAAGCTTGCCTTCCACGCCAAGGAGAGTCCAATCCGGACACAAGTATGGTCTTCGGTCTTCATGTCTTCACAGCCCATCAGTCCAGCCCTTGGATAACAGGCCGGACGCCCGAGGACCCCCTAGTCCAGGACTCCCTCTGTCTTCTCCTCTCAACCCCCAAAGGAAAGAAAAGAAATAAAGCTATTTACACGGGAAAGCTCCCAACAAGAAAAAGAAGAGCGAGAAATCTTTTTGGGGTTTCTTTTAATTAATACTACTACAAGCAAGAAAAGTAAACTAGCTAAAAGATACTACTAATTTTTTTGTTTTTCTTAAGGTTTTTCAAACACACAAGAAGAAAGCGGGAAAAGAAAATAAACTAGCATGGATAATACAATGAAAAAGTATGCGCACCGACAACTAGAATGAGTGTGTGAACATGAACGTAATGTCGGTGAGAAATGCGTACTCCCCAAGCTTAGGCTTTTGGCCTAAGTTGGTCTATGGCCACGGCTGGCCTGGCGGATATCCAAAGTGGTAGTTGGGGTTGTAAAATGATGCAGTAGCTATTGCCTCATGAGCTGCTGCTTGGAGGCGAGCGGTCTCCGTCCTCCTCTTATACTCATTCGCCTCCTCCTTGGTTCTAATAAATCTCCCTTTTGCCTGAAAGTCAAATAAAGTAGGAGCAGGGAGAGCAACATGGAAAATGCAGCGCTTGTCAAATGTTAGTCGATACTGGAGAGGTTGTTCATTCCTCTTAGTAAACTGATGGCGAACCATAGCCTCATAACCTAGATAAGTGGGGGGCAATTCCATATCATTTTCAGGTATGGGTATCTCAAGAAAATTAGCCACACGGGTTGCATAAATTCCACCAAAAAGGTCTCCACTTAAACAATTATTATGCAACCTTCGTGCAACGATGGCCCCCAAGTTATATTGTTTATCTCCTAACACAGCACTTTTGAGAACACTAAGATCAAGGACACACATGTGACATGCCTCCTCCTTACTATTTATGCACCTACAAATAAAGAGAGCAAAATAATGTATAGCAGGAAAATGAATGCTCCCTATGGTAGCTTGTGTTATATCTCTAGATTCCCCCACTGTGATACTAGAAAGAAAATTCCCTAAGCTCAGATATGCGAGGTTCACTGAAACTGCCCCACTGCGGAAGTTTACAAGCAGTGTTAAAATCTTCTAAGTCCATAGTATAAGATTTATCATAGAGATCAAATAGGACAGTGTGAGAATTACGTGAAGATGAAAATTTAAACCTTCTCACAAAGGAATCAGTTAGATGACAATACTGAGGGCACTTATCTATCATGGAGCCCTCGAGTTCAGCATTACGCACATACGCGTCAAATTCCTCCTTAATTCCTGCTCGGACCATGAAATCGTCTGACAGACATTCACAAGGCCGCACTTGAGCTTCTATGGGTAGTTCATGGTCTGGCTCACGCAGTGCGGGCCTGGGTCCTTGCTTCCTTGAAGAACCACCTTGGTACATTTTCCTAAACATATTTCTCCCTCTGGAAAATATCTGAAATTTTTAGTAACTTAAAATAAAAGTGAACCAAACTCAACAAAATTGATAGTAACTACTCCCACAAGTGCCTAGAGACTATATCATGCATTAGAACTACTTGGGACCATATAAATTTGACATGCAAGCTCAATAACAGGGTCACCTAGGCAGCAAAAATTTGCTATGAATAAATCACTAGAACAAAAACTAATTGGACCATTGGAGGAGTCACATACCGAAGAACAATCCCCCAAAGCAGTTTTGTGAATGGAGCTTTGAGCAAGGAGATCGAAAATGGCAGCAAGATGAGCTAGAACTCGTGCTTGAGTTGGTTGGTGATTTTTTTGGGAGGAAGAAGGAGTGTGTGGTTGCTGGAATAAGTGGAGGGGGGCCACCATGGGCCCACGAGGTAGGGGGATGTCACGCCCAATATGCGACCCTATCCAAAAGGAACTCGACGGTCCCACCAAGGATAGACCCGCATATTGAAACACTTTTGCAAGGTGGATATCATTACATCAACATTACATAATAGGTAGGGATACATACATAAGGCACAAATGCCACAAGAATACATCAACATCATATACAAGATCAACATCCGACTACGGATGAAACATAAACAAGCTCAAGCGACATCCACCACCTGCTAGCCCAGGGCTGCCGACTGGAACCTATCCCCGATCGAAGAAGAAGCGGAAGAAGAACTCCAAAACAGGCAAACATCGCTCTCACGTCATGATCATCGCATAACCTGTACCGCAACGGTGGTGTAGTAATATGTGAGCCACGAGGACTCAGCAATCCCATTACCATGGGTATCAAGACTAGCAAAGCTTAAAGGGAAAGGAAGGGGTAAAGTGGTGAGGTTGCAGCAGCGACTAAGCATGTATGGTGGCTAACATACGCAAATGAGGCGAGAAGAGAAACAAAGGAACGGTCGTCAACTAGTAATGATCAAGAAGTGATCCTGAACTCCTACTTCGTCGACATAACCCAAGAAACCGTGTTCTCCTCTCGATCAACCCGAAAAGAGACACTCACGATTCGCACACGGTTGGTGTATTTTAGAAGAGTTTGCTTCAAGTTTACTACAACCGGATATCAACAAATTCCCATCTGCCACGTAACCGCGGCACGGCTCTCGAAAGTTTATACCTGCAGGGTGTCCCAACTTAGCCCATGATAAGCTCTCGCGATCAACGAAGGATATTCCTTCTCCCGGAAGACCCGATCAGTCTCGAATCCGGCTACAAGACATTTCGACAACAATAAAACAAGACCAGCAAAGCCGCCGGATGTGCCGACAAATCCTGATAGGAGCTGCACATATCTCGGTCTCGGGGCACACCGGATGAGCAGACGTCGGGTTGGCATAGACCCTGATTGCCAGGGGCGCGGACATCGCTTCGGTTTGGACCAGCACTCGAAGGAGAACGGCCCGGGGCTAAAATAAAGATGACCCTCGGGCTCCGAAAACCCAAGGGAAAAAGGGCATAGGTGAGGGAAATGGTAAAACCAATGTTGGGCCTTCTTTGGAAAAGTCTTATTCAAAGCGAACTGTCAAGGGGTCCCATAAATCACCCGACCGCGTTAGGGACGCAAAATCGGGAACATAATACCGATATGACGGAAACTAGGGCGGCAAGAGTGGAACAAAACACCAGGCATAAGGCCGAGCCTTCCACCCTTTACCAAGTATATAGATACATTAATTAAATAAGATATATTGTGATATCCCAACAAGTAAACATGTTCCAACAAGGAACAACATCTCCATGTTCCAACAAGGAACAAACTTCATCTTCACCTGCAACTAACAACGCTATAAGAGGGGCTGAGCAAAGCGGTAACATAGCCAAACAACGGTTTGCATAGGAAGGGTGCAAAAGGTTAGAGGTTCATGGCAATTTGGGAGGCTTGAGCAGCAAGTGATAGGTAACGCAGCATAGCGATAGAACGAGGCAACTAGCATAGCAATGATAGTAGTGAGATCCAGGGTAGCGGTCATCTTTCCTGAAATCCCGCAAGGAAGAAGAATGAGTCCATGAAGAAGACGAACGGATGAAGCCGAACCAAGCTTATACGAACGAATTCTCACGATCGCAACGAAACAGGAACTAACAAGAAGAAGCACACAACATGGGTAAACACACCACACATGAACAAGGCATTATGCACAACAAGCATGATGCATGACAAATCTAGATGAGGCTACTCATGGCAAAAGATGATGCAAACAAGAACAACACATCAAGGCAAGTTTAAATGAGGCCGGGAACAACATATAACAATTCCGGTAAGTCCTAATATGCATATTTCGAAATTGGTCCAGATCTGAATAACTTTATGTTCAAGTTGTTAAACAGCAAGTTAAAATGCACCATGATGATCTACACGAAATTCTAGTCAAGTTACATATAAAGTTCATTTAATTCGGAGCTACGGCCTAGAAGATATGAGCAAAACAAGATAAGCATGGCATTGATGCAAAATGCACCCAAACATCAAGCAAACACCTCAAAACAAGGATGCAACATGATAATATGAAACTACATGCAAAATCAAGCAAGTTTCATATAGCGCACACTCAAAACGGAGCAACGGTTCAACACATACACCCTATACAAGTCATGACAACAATCTGTTCAAAACAGCAACTAGGCATATTGCAAGCATCAAAACAACAAGCTACAGCATCTTAACATGAGAAAAAAAGGCATGGGCATGATGTACAGGTAAAGCATGACAAAACATGAACACTGAGCTATCTCCAGAAATCACTAGAACATGCTCAAAATGACATGGCAAGATTGCAAATATTAACAGTTTCAGACTTAGCAGAAATAACATCAGGTTGCAATGTTTAGAGCTATCAAACAACATGCTACAGGAACTTAACATGGCAAACAAAGGCATGGCATGAATCTACTCAAAGCATAGAACAAAAGTCCCTTACTGACCATAAGCCAAAAAGGATCAGAAAATATGATGGCACCCATGTAAACATGGCAAGTTATATTACAGATTCATACAAGGCAGGAACAACAATAAGTAGGCATGTTGGTGAGCTTGACCCACTCACCAAAGAGCAATACATGGCATGGAAAGGCAACCAACAGTAAGAAGACATGGCATAGAAGCTATACATGGCAAGAACAACATCATAGCATACACGGATCAACTACAACAACCTTGGCAAAATTGAATAACATGTAAACAACCTGCCAGGAAACATTTTATAGCAAAAGTAGAGCTCGATTGACTCAAGCTATGGCACTCCATAATTGCAAACAAGGGCATGTATTGATAGAGCAAGACATGTAGAACAAAACATCCTTACTGAAGTATCTCAAAATAAGCATAGAACTCTCTGTAGCATCAAGTTAACATGGCATAAAAATATCAACAAAACAGGGCTGAAATCAGCAACATCATGAAGCCTAGTTTGCATGCTTGTGCTAGTCACCACATATATCACAAAAATACATGGCATACACCCCTGTAAAGATGGCATGGCATATTACAAAACACATGTAGGACTCAAGTTCATAGGGTGCACACATCAATCATGGCAAAAATGACAAAAGTGCATGTTCTGTTAAGAAACAGAAACTAACATCAAATAACACTCTTCTAACAGCATTTCGGGCATCAAGATGAGCTCAAATGAAAATGATGCAATGAGATGAAATGGTGTACTCGTCGAGGCGAACAATTTGACATATTATACGCACAAAACGGAGCTACGGATGCAGAGTTATCGCATGATGAAAATGCATGAAAATTACGAAAACTGGGGACTTAGGGAAATCTCGGGGTCAACCTCGTGCACGGAAATCGGAGCGGCGGCGGATCTCGCCGGAGCCGCGGTGCCGGTGGCCGGAGTTGAGGGGGGCCGGCGAGGGGGCGCCGGGAGTCATAGGAGTGCCGGATTGCAAAACGGACAACGGGGAAAATGCTCAGATGCATGAGACGAACACGTATGCAAATGCGATGCACATGACGACATGATATGAAATGCAGATGATGACATGGAAAAATGCAAAACGCAAGCAAATGACATGGCAACGACGGCGAATAACTGGCGGACACCTGGCGCATCAAATCCGGGGCGTTACAACACTCCTCCACTAACAAGAGATCTCGTCCCGAGATCTTAGGACCGAGACGGAAGAGAAAGAGGAAGAGGTGAAACAAGAAACCCAAGAGAGAAGAGGCAAAGAATCGAGAGCACTCGAGAAGAAGAGAGGAACGACAAGAATGACGAAAATCGAAGGCTCACGGAATCATGATAGACTCATAAACAACCCCACGAGATAAGAAATGAATAAGACTGAAACGATTTAGATAGCACACCGGTTGAACAAGGAAAGAATAGAACACGAACTTCACAAGATGGAATGACACTTGACGACATAAGCAACGCAATACCTCCGGAAGAATTTAAAGAAAAGAACTTAGAAGGAAGGATTGAATGGAGTTGTTGAGAAAATCAACAACGAAAAGAATAAGCTTGCTGTGGTCTTATCGGTAACATCTCAAGATCATAATATGATAACCGGCCACAAACAGAAATAATTGGATAGCTGAGAAGAACAAAGAAATGTAAAACTCCACTTCAAAAGAATATGGAGAATTAATTGCACTCCGAGACGTGAGAAGAAAAGATACTTGAATTCCGCCAACAAGAATCTTGATGAACTCTTGAGAGAATGAATTAAATCATGAAGAACCACCATGAAGAACTCCGGTAACAAAAAGGATGATGAGATAGAATGAAGAAAAAGAATAAGATGAGCCTTGCGATGATTTAGATGGCGGTTCCGACGAGATGGACGAGGGAAATTGAACTCCGGAAAAGAAAAGATGAAAACACTTGGAACTAGAATTTATTCATTAAGAACAAACTCCAAAGGAAAGGATTACTCACTTGGATGAAATAAGAATAAGATTTATTGTATGCTTATCCTTCATCAAATTAAATTGATGACAAGCAATGGATTTGGCATAATACTTATTCTTCTTGAAAAAAAATTGAGAAGTGACAGCACAAAACTTGAGAAAGTCTTCATGAACCACCGGTATGATTGAAAAGAACGAATGAATAAAAATGATAATCAAAGAAAACAATCTTGAACGATCCACCGTAAGAATTTGGAAATGACTGACGAAAGAGAATGAATCACCGGGAAGAATTTGAAGAAAAAATATGCTCGAGGGGATTTAGATGCAAAAGAACAAAGAGATCATGAGCTGAATAAAGAGCACTTGAACGAGGCACCGGAATAATTGGATAGCGGTAGCTGAAATGCGAGGACGAAGAATTCTTCTGGAATGATGGACTCCGGTGAAAAGAAATAGAAATCAACTTCTGAAATACTCCGGATGGATGGAAAGAATTGCACAACTGGAAACAAATTGATAGGATAACATCGAGCTAGCACCACAAATCTTCGGGAGAACGGACAAGATTTAGGGAAAACTCTACTTCAGTCTTCAAAGACGACGATAAACACCACCAAAATTGTTGAGATACTCCGATAGAATGAAAAGCGAAGAGGTTCAGCCAATAATGAAAAGAATTTGAAAGAGATCTTGGGAAGGCGTCTGACTGATGAAATTCATTCTTACGTCAAACTTCAAAAGAACTAAGAATAACTCCGGGGGGAATTAGAAGAGTCAGGTAAGATCCTGGGAAAAGACCTGTGGGTTAGGGCCCACTAAAAAAACACCGTTGGAAAGGGATGTTGAACCGATAGATGATGCACCGGAAGAACTGAAATATTTGACTGAGGTGACAACCTCGAATTAATTGGAACACAGACGAATCTCCTGAGATGTCTTCGGAACTCCGGAATGATAAACTGGCGAGAGGCGAACGAGCAAAGGGAAAACACTTGAGCCGAGGAAAAGAATATGGTCAACCTGAATAACTTGAATTGAATCCGCCGGAAAAGAAAAAGAGATGAAGAATGACGAACGAGACGAGAATTCACCGGTTGAAACAATTGACGAAAGACCGAAGAGACTCCACACGAATGAAATAGATGGTCGGGAGAGAGGCAAACTCCGGGAAGAAAAGGGTGGGAGGGCGGGAAAACACAGGCAACTTGGAAGGGGAAACGACGAATATCTTGAGGAGAAAACACCGGTTGAGATCATTGAGGAAAGAAAACAAAGACTTCGCACGAGTAGGATGGATATTTAATAGCGGACTCTGGTTCCGAGAGGAAGAAGGGAGGGCGGGTGGGAAAAACAAGGACAACTTCGGACAACGAAAAACAACGACGTCGGAGGAAGAACTGAGGATTGAACTTGGCAAAGATGAAGAGACTTGAGTCAACTTGACGACAGATGCACCGGACAAAAGAGGATGGACAACTCACGAAACTAACCACGTGATCCTAAAGAAAATTTTGAATGGGAAGAGGAGTAATTCAAAACACCTACGTCAAGATTCCTCACCAGAGCGACGAAGGGGCTGAGGAGTAAAAATAATTCCTACTCTCTGATAAACTAGACTCCGAAAAAGTTTTCTTCTAGACTCAACTGTGGCCAAACTACGCGATCAATCAAGGGGGCTCCTAGGGTCGGTCGAGGCTCTGATACCAACTTGTCACGCCCAATATACGACCCTATCCAAAAGGAACTCGACGGTCCCACCAAGGATAGACCCGCATATTGAAACGCTTTTGCAAGGTGGATATCATTACATCAACATTACATAATAGGTAGGGATACATACATAAGGCACAAATGCCACAAGAATACATCAACATCATATACAAGATCAACATCCGACTACGGATGAAACATAAACAGAAGCTCAAACGACATCCACCCTGCTAGCCCAGGCTGCCGACCTGGAACCTATCCCCTGATCGAAGAAGAAGCAGACGAAGAACTCCAAAACAAGCAAACATCGCTCTCACGTCATGATCATCGCATAACCTGTACCTGCAACTGGTGGTGTAGTAATCTGTGAGCCACGAGGACTCAGCAATCCCATTACCATGGGTATCAAGACTAGCAAAGCTTAATGGGAAAGGAAGGGGTAAAGTGGTGAGGTTGCAGCAGCGACTAAGCATATATGGTGGCTAACATACGCAAATGAGAGCGAGAAGAGAAACAAAGGAACGGTCGTCAACTAGTAATGATCAAGAAGTGATCCTGAACTCCTACTTACGTCAGACATAACCCAAGAAACCGTGTTCTCCTCTCGATCAACCCCGAAAAGAGACACTCACGGTTACGCACACGGTTGGTGCATTTTAGAAGAGTTTGCTTCAAGTTTACTACAACCGGATATCAAAAAATTCCCATCTGCCACAGAACCGCGGGCACGGCTCTCGAAAGTTTATACACTGCAGGGGTGTCCCAACTTAGCCCATGATAAGCTCTCGCGATCAACGAAGGATATTCCTTCTCCCCGGGAAGACCCGATCAGTCTCGGAATCCGGCTACAAGACATTTCGACAACAATAAAACAAGACCAGCAAAGCCGCCGGATGTGCCGACAAATCCTGATAGGAGCTGCACATATCTCGGTCTCGGGCACACCGGATGAGCAGACGTCGGGTTGGCATAGACCCTGATTGCCCGAGGGGCGCGGACATCGCTTCGGTTTGGACCAGCACTCGAAGGAGAACTGGCCGGGGGCTAAAATAAAGATGACCCTCGGGCTCCGAAAACCCAAGGGAAAAAGGGCATAGGTGAGGCAAATGGTAAAACCAATGTTGGGCCTTGCTGGAAAAGTCTTATTCAAAGCGAACTGTCAAGGGGGTCCCATAAATCACCCGACCGCGTTAGGGACGCGAAATCCGGGAACATAATACCGATATGACGGAAACTAGGGCGGCAAGAGTGGAACAAAACACCAGGCATAAGGCCGAGCCTTCCACCCTTTACCAAGTATATAGATGCATTAATTAAATAAGATATATTGTGATATCCCAACAAGTAAACATGTTCCAACAAGGAACAACATCTCCATGTTCCAACAAGGAACAAACTTCATCTTCACCTGCAACTAACAACGCTATAAGAGGGGCTGAGCAAAGCGGTAACATAGTCAAACAACGGTTTGCATAGGAAGGGTGCAAAAGGTTAGAGGTTCATGGCAATTTGGGAGGCTTGAGCAGCAAGTGATAGGTAACGCAGCATAGCGATAGAACGAGGCAACTAGCATAGCAATGATAGTAGTGAGATCCAGGGTAGCGGTCATCTTTCCTGAAATCCCGCAAGGAAGAAGAACGAGTCCATGAAGAAGACGAATGGATGAAGCCGAACCAAGCGTAGACGAACGAATCCTCACGATCGCAACGAAACAGGAACTAACAAGAAGAAGCACACAACATGGGTAAACACACCACACATGAACAAGGCATGATGCACAACAAGCATGATGCATGACAAATCTAGATGAGGCTACTCATGGCAAAAGATGATGCAAACAAGAACAACACATCAAGGCAAGTTTAAATGAGGCCGGGAACAACATATAACAATTCCGGTAAGTCCTAATATGCATATTTCGAAATTGGTCCAGATCTGAATAACTTTATGTTCAAGTTGTTAAACAGCAAGTTAAGATGCACCACGATGATCTACACGAAATTCTAGTCAAGTTACATATAAAGTTCATTTAATTCGGAGCTACGGCCTAGAAGATATGAGCAAAACAAGATAAGCATGGCATTGATGCAAAATGCACCCAAACATCAAGCAAACACCTCAAAACAAGGATGCAACATGATAATATGAAACTACATGCAAAATCAAGCAAGTTTCATATAGAGCACACTCAAAACGGAGCAATGGTTCAACACATACACCCTATACAAGTCATGACAACAATCTGTTCAAAACAGCAACTAGGCATATTGCAAGCATCAAAACAACAAGCTACAGCATATTAACATGAGAACAAAATGCATGGGAATGATGTACAGGTAAAGCATGACAAAACATGAACACTGAGCTATCTCCAGAAATCACTAGAACATGCTCAAAATGACATGGCAAGATTGCAAATATTAACAGTTTCAGACTTAGCAGAAATAACATCAGGTTGGAATGTTTAGAGCTATCAAACAACATACTACAGGAACTTAACATGGAAAACAAAGGCATGGCATGAATCTACTCAAAGCATAGAACAAAAGTCCCTTACTGACCATAAGCCAAAAAGGATCAGAAAATATGATGGCACCTATGTAAACATGGCAAGTTATATTACAGATTCATACAAGGCAGGAACAACAATAAGTAGGCATGTTGGTGAGCTTGACCCACTCACCACAGAGCAATACATGGCATGGCAAGGCAACCAACAGTAAGAAGACATGGCATAGAAGCTATACATGGCAAGAACAACATCATAGCATACACGGATCAACTACAACAACCTTGGCAAAATTGAATAACATGTAAACAACCTGCCAGGAAACATTTTATAGCAAAAGTAGAGCTCGATTGACTCAAGCTATGGCACTCCATAATTGCAAACAAGGGCATGGATGGATAGAGCAAGACATGTAGAACAAAACATCCTTACTGAAGTATCTCAAAATAAGCATAGAACTCTCTGTAGCATCAAGTTAACATGGCATAAAAATATCAACAAAACAGGGCTGAAATCAGCAACATCATGAAGCCTAGTTTGCATGCTTGTGCTAGTCACCACATATATCACAAAAATACATGGCATACATCCCTGTATAGATGGCATGGCATATTACAAAACACATGTAGGACTCAAGTTCATAGGGTGCACACATCAATCATGGCAAAAATGACAAAAGTGCATGTTCTGTTAAGAAACAGAAACTAACATCACATAGCACTCTTCTAACAACATTTCGGGCATCAAGATGAGCTCAAATGAAAATGATGCAATGAGATGAAATGATGTACTCGTCGAGGCAAACAATTTTACATATTATACGCACAAAACGGAGCTACGGATGCAGAGATATCGCATGATGAAAATGCATGAAAATTGCGAAAACTGGGGACTTAGGGAAATCTCGGGGTCAACCTCGTGCACGGAAATCGGAGCGGCGGCGGATCTCGCCGGATCCGCGGCGCCGGTGGCCGGAGTTGAGGGGGGCCGGCGAGGGGGCGCCGGGAGTCATAGGAGTGCCGGATTGCAAAACGGACAACGGGGAAAATGCTCGGATGCATGAGACGAACACGTATGCAAATGCGATGCACATGACGACATGATATGAAATGCAGATGATGACATGGCAAAATGCAACACGCAAGCAAATGACATGGCAACGACGGCGAATAATCGGCGGACACTGGCGCGCGAATCCGGGCGTTCTAGGGGCGCCTGGACCCTCGTGGCTAGGTGCTTGCTCCCCCTGTTGTGTTCTCGGTGCCAGATATTCTCAAATATTCCAGAAAATATCATATTTCAATTTCAGGTCATTTGGAGAACTTTTATTTTTGGGGTATTTTTTTTTATTATTGCACGGATAATTCAGAAAACTAACAGAAAATACTATTTTTGCTTTATTTAATCTAAATAACAGAAAGTAAAAGGAGGGTACAGAAGGTTGTGCTTTCTAACTTCATCCATCTCATGCTCATCAAAAGGAATCCACAAACAAGGTTGATCAAGTCTTGTTAACAAACTCATTCCGAATCGCATGAAACTGGAGAATTTTCGAATGGCACTAGGTTACCTCAACAGGGATATGCACGTCCCCAATAATAAGAATATCATATTTCTTCTTGACAGTAGGAAGAGGAAATTCAAAACCTCCAAAAATAATCGATGAATTTTTTCCAATAGAGTTTATACTATGAACTTGAGGTTGTTTCCTTGGAAAGTGTACCGTATGCTCATTACCATTAACATGAAAAGTGACATTGCCTTTGTTGCAATCAATAACAGCCCCTACAGTATTCAAAAAGGGTCTTCCAAGAATAATAGACATAGTATCGTCCTCGGGAATATCAAGAATAACAAAGTCCGTTAAAATAGTAACATTTGCAACCACAACAGGCACATCCTCACAAATACCGACAGGTATAGCAGTTGATTTATCGGCCATTTGCAAAGATATTTCAGTAGGTGTCAACTTATTCAAATCAAGTCTACGATATAAAGAGAGAGGCATAACACTAACGCCGGCTCCAAGATCACATAAAGCAATTCTAACATAGTTTCTTTTAATGGAGCATGGTATAGTTGGTACCCCTGGATCTCCAAGTTTCTTTGGTATTCCACCTTAAAAGTATAATTAGCAAGCATTGTGGAAATTTCAGCTTCTGGTATCTTTCTTTTATTTTTAATAATATCCTTCATATACTTAGCATAAGGATTCATTTTAAGCATATCAGTAAAACGCTTATGCAAGAAGATAGGTCTAATCATTTCAGCAAAGCGCTCAAAATCCTCATCATCCTTTTTCTTGGATGTTTTGGGAGGAAAAGGCATGGGTTTCTGAACCCATGGTTCTCTTTCTTTACCGTGCTTCCTAGCAATGAAGTCTCTCTTATCATAACATTGATTCTTTGATTGTGGGTTATCAAGATCAACAACAGGTTCAATATCTACATCACTGTTATTGCTAGGCTGAGCATCATCATGAACATCATCATTAACATTATCACTAGGTTCATGTTCATTACTAGATTGTGTTTCAGCATTAGAAATAGAAGTATCACTGGGATTCTCAGGTGTGTCAACGACAGGTTCACTAGAAGCATGCAAAGTCCTATCATTTTTCTTTTTATTTCTCTTTGACGGACTAGGGGCATCTACTTTAGTTCTCTGAGAATCTTGCTCAATTCTCTTAGCGTGGCCCTCAGGATACAAAGGTTCCTGAGTCATTTTACCTCCTCTAGTTGCAACTCTAACAGCAAAGTCAATTTTCTTATTATTTAATTCATTGAGCAAATCATTTTGAGCCTTTAGTACTTGTTCTACTTGAGTGGTAACCATAGAAGCATGTTTACTAATAAGCTTAAGTTCACCTTTAACTATAGACATATAATCACCCAAGTGTTCAATCATATAAGCATTGCGTTTCAATTATCTACCAAAATAAGCACTGAAGTTTTCTTTTCTAGCCATAAAATTATCAAACTCATCTAAGCATTGGCTAGCAAATTTAGTAGGTGGGATTTCAGCTTTATCATATCTATAGAGAGAATTTACCTTTATTACCTGTGTTGGGTTATCAAGACCATGTACTTCTTCAACAGGCGGCAAATTAAGACCATGTATTTCTTCAATAGGTGGTAAATTGTTAACATCTTCAGCTTTAATACCTTTTTCTTTCATAGATTTCTTTGCCTCCTGCATATCTTCAGGACTGAGAAATAGACACCCCTTTTCTTCGGAGTTGGCTTAGGAGTTGGTTTAGGAAGTGTCCAATTATTTTAATTAGTCAACATATTATTCAAAAGCAATTCAGCTTGATCAACAGTTCTTTCCCTGAAAACACAGCCAGCACAACTATGCAAGTGGTCTCTGGAAGCATCGGTTAGTCCATTATAAAAGATATCAAGTATTTAATTTTTCTTGAGAGGATGATCAGGCAAAGCATTAAGTAATTGGAGAAGCCCCCCCCCCCCCCCAAGCTTGTGGGAGAGTCTCTTCTTCAATTTGCACAAAATTATATATTTCCCTTAAAGCAGCTTGTTTCTTATGAGCGGGGAAATATTTAGCAGAGAAGTAGTAAATCATATACTGGGGACTACGCACACAACCAGGATCAAGAGAATTAAATCATATCTTAGCATCACCCTTTAATGAGAATGGAAACAATTTAAGGATATATTAGTAGCGAGTCTTCTCATCATTAGTGAACAGGGTGGTTATATCATTTAATTTAGTAAGATGTGCCACAACGGTTTCAGATTCATAGCCATAGAAAGGATCAGATCCAACCAAAGTAATTATCTCAGTACCAACAGAGAAATCATAATCCTTATCAGTAACACACATAGGTGAAGTAGCAAAAGCAGGGTCATATTTCATTCTAGCATTCAAAGATTTTTCTTTCAGCTTGGCTAACAATTTCTTAAGATCACTCCTATCATTGCAAGCAAGAAAGTCTCTAGCAGTTTCTTCATCCATAACATAACCCTCAGGCACAACAGGCAATTCATATCTAGGGGGAGAATCTTCATCATCACTTTCATCAATATTATCAGTTTCAATAATTTCATTCTCTCTACCCCTAGCAAGTTGTTCATCAAGAAATTCACCTAGTGGCACAGTAGTATCAAGCATAGAAGTAGTTTCATCATAAGTATCATGCATAGCAGAAGTGGCATCAACAATAACATGCGACATATCAGAATTAATAGCGAAGCGGGTTTAGGTGTCGCAAGCTCACTCAAAACAGAAGGTGAATCAAGTGTAGAGCTAGATGGCAGTTCCTTACCTCCCCTCGTAGTTGAGGGATAAATTTTGGTTTTCTCGTCTTTCAAGTTTCTCATAGTGACTAGCAGATATAAATTCTAAGTGACTCAAAGAATAGAGCCATGTTCCCCGGCAACGGCACCAGAAAATAGTCTTGATAACCCACAAGTATAGGGGATCGCAACATTTTTCGAGGGTAGAGTATTCAACCCAAATTTATTGATTCGACACAAGGGGGGCCAAAGAATATTCTCAGGTATTAGCAGTTGAGTTGTCAATTCAACCACACCTGGAAAACTTAGTATCTGCAGCAAAGTATTTAGTAGCAAGGTAATATGATAGTAGCGGTAACAATGGCAAAAGTAACAGTAGCAGCTTTGTAGTGATTGTAACAGTGGCAACAGAAAAGTAACTAAGTGAAGAACAATATGTGAAAAGCTCGTAGGCATTGGATCGGTGATGGAGAATTATGCCGGATGCGATTCCTCATGCAATATTTATAACATAGGGTGACACAGAACTAGCTCCAATTCATCAATGTAATGTAGGCATGTATTCTGAATATAGTCATACGTGCTTATGGAAAAGAACTTGCATGACATCTTTTGTCCTCCCCTCCCGTGGCAGCGGGGTCCTATTGGAAACTAAGGGATATTAAGGCCTCCTTTTAATAGAGTACCGGACCAAAGCATTAACACTTAGTGAATACATGAACTCCTCAAACTACGGTCATCACCGGTATTGGTCCCGATTATTGTCACTTTGGGGTTAACGGATCATAACACATAATAGGTGACGATAGACTTGCAAGATAGGATCAAGAACTCACATATATTCATGAAAACATAATAGGTTCAGATCTGAAATCATGGCACTCGGGCCCTAGTGACAAGCATTAAGCATAGCAAAGTCATAGCAACATCAATCTCAGAACATAGTGGATACTAGGGATCAAACCCTAACAAAACTAACTCGATTACATGGTAAATATCATCCAACCCATCACCGTCCAGCAAGACTATGATGGAATTACTCACGCACGGCGGTGATCATCATGAAATTGGTGATGGAGGATGGTTGATGATGACGATGGCGACGGATTCCCCTCTCTGGAGCCCCGAACGGACTCCACATCAGCCCTCCCGAGAGAGATTAGGGTTTGGCGGCGGCTCCGTATCGTAAAACACGATGAATCCTTCTCTCTGATTTTTTCTCCCCGAACACGAATATATAGAGTTGGACTTTAGGCCGGTGGAGCACCAGGGGGCCCACGAGGCAGGGGCGCGCCCAGGGGGGTAGGCGCGCCTCCCACCCTCATGGACAGGGTGTGGGCCCCCTGGCCTTGATTCTTTCGCCAGTATTTTTATTAATTCCAAAAATAATCTCCATTGATTTTCAGGTCATTTTTGAGAACTTTTATTTCTGCACAAAAATAACACCATGGCAATTCTGCTAAAAACAGCGTCAGTCCAGGTTAGTTCCATTCAAATCATGCAAGTTAGAGTCCAAAACAAGGGAAAAAATGTTTGGAAAAGTAGATACGACGGAGACGTATCAAAATACTCTCTTGCTTCACTTAGATTTATTTGAGAGTTAGTAAAATTTTGAATAAATTCTCTCTTGCTTCACTTAAATTATTTTGAGAGGAAGAAAGTTTGTTATGCTCATGATCTTCACTTATATTTGTCTGAGCTTATGAAAAGCAACACATAAAAATTAGTCCCAAAGTGATAGATATCCAAGAAGGATAAAGAAAAACAAAATGTCATGAAGATCATTTGACAAAATAAACTTGATTCTTAGTAATAGTTTTGAGATATGATGATGTGATATGTGAGTTATGTTGATGAGTAATTGTGCTCTAGTAAGAATATTGGTGTTAAGGTTTGTGATTCATGCACGAAAGTCAATAATAATCCAGTGAAAATTATATCCTACTTGTGGTGCATTATTTGGTGTTAATTATGCTTAATGCTTGCTTATGAGATTATTCGTTTCTTGGTTGGTCGCTTCTCAATATTTTTGCTAGCCTTCATTTTGCACTAAGTATGACCTCTACTTGTGCATTCAAAATCCTTTAAACCAGTTTTGCCACATGAGTCCACTATATCTACCTATATGCGGTATTCTTTTGCCGTTCTAAGCAAATTTGCGTGTGCCGGCTCTAATTTTCAAAATAAACTTCTCTTTGTGTATTTTTTTTGCTCGCGGAATGGTAACGGGTCACTAATATTTTCCATGCTAGATGTGTTATTATCAAGATGAGTGTTTATTCACTTGTCATTGCACGAGAGTAAGGCAAAGGTCTTAGGGATGCCATGTCCCGAAATGCAAAAAAAATATTTACTTTATGTTGTCAAATAATAAATTCCTTGGAAAGTGTTGGTATGGAGGGCACCCGTGGATACGGTTAGCCATGGAAAGTGAAAGAATGGTGGAAAAAGGAATAAACTTTATTTTCTGTTTGGGAACCGCCTATGGCATATCTAGCATGGAAAGTGTTCGGAACTCTAAGTCATTTTCATTGGTGGGATGGATACACCTCCCAAAATGTTTTTATCTCTATTTTTTCGCTTTCAGCTCTGGCACCTCTACAAATCCCTACTTACCTCTGCGAAGGACCATATATCATCAAAGAAGTTCACCGTTTTGGAGCTATCAAGATCAACAACTCCAGAGGCACTAATCCGAGGGTGGTGAATGGACAAAGAATTAAGCATTATATCTTAGGTACACCTATTAATGTTGAAATTAACATTATTCAGACTATGACACCGGAGGAACACATAAGAGAGACATTCAAGAACACTCCAGAACCCTTAAAAGGAATAGGTATGAGATACGGTAAGTAAACCGACTCTAAAAATTCCATAAAAATAATTTATGTCCATTTTGGAATATTAGAGGAAATACCAAAATAAGTAATAAATGAGGGGACACGCCAGGCGCCCACTGGGCACCTCGGTGCGCCCTGGTGGCCAGTGGGCCCCTCGTTTGCCTTCCCGACTTCATTTTCCTCTAGTGTACTTGTTTTGCAAGATAAAAATTCTTTATATATACTCTCGGATGTTTTGACCATCGTATCATAGAGATATCCTATGTTCTTGCTTCGTGTTTTTTTTCTGACAGATCTAGATCACCATGGCTCCCTTAAGGCTTCGTACCAAGCATCGGATTGTGCAACCTTCGCCGCACAAGCGGCCCTACAACAAAGTTTATTATGAGTGGTCATCAGGATAGGAGGATACTGGCAAGTAGAATGAAGCTGAGGAAGTCATGGGAAGCCAAATCCAGAAGGAAGATCAAGCCATGCCTATGGGAGAGGCTGCTGATATGTCTCCAATGTATCTATAATTTTTGATTGTTCCATGCTATTTTATTATCAATTTTGGATGTTTTATAATCAATTTCTAGTAATTTTATATCATTTTTGTACTAACCTATTGACACAGTGCCAAGTGCTAGTTGTTGTTTTTTCCATGTTTTTTACATCGTAGGAAATCAATATCAAACGGAGTCCAAATGCCGCGAAACTTTATGATGATCTTTTATGGACCAAAAGGAAGCAGATGGGCCCTGGTTGCACCTGGGGGGAGTCCCGAGGAGGGGACAACCCACCAGCGCGCCAAGAGGCCCTGGCACGCCCTGGTGGGTTGTTCCCACCTCGGGTGCCCCCCGGACCACCTCTTTGCTTTATAAATACCCCAATATTCCAGAAACCCTAGAAGCGTCGACGAAATATTCATCCAGCCGCTGCAGAGTCCAGAACCACCAGATCCAATCTAGACACCATCACGGAGGGGTTCACCACTTCCATTGCTTCCTCTCCGATGATGCGTCAGTAGTTCTTTGTAGACCTTCGGGTCCGTAGTTAGTAGCTAGATGGCTTTCTCTCTCTCGCTGAATTCTCAATACAATGGTCTCTTGGAGATCCATATGATGTAACTCTTTTTGCGATGTGTTTGTTGGGATCTGATGAACTTCGAGTTTATGATCAGTTATATCTTTTTATATCCATGAAAGTTATTTGAATTTCTTTGATCACTTATATGCATGATCTCTTATATCCTTGTATTTCTTCTCCGGTATTTGGTTTTTTGGCCAACTTGATCTATTTATCTTGCAACGGGAAGAGGTGCCCGGTAGTGGGTTCGATCTTACGGTGCTTGATCCCAGTGACAGAAAGGGAACCAACACGTATGTATCTTTGCTACTAAGGATAAAAAGATGAGATCTATATCTACCGCCATATAGATAAACGGATCTTGTCTACATCATGTCATCATTCTTATTGCATTACTCCATTTTTCCATGAACTTAATACACTAGATGCATGTTGGATAGCGGTCGATGTGTGGAGTAATAGTAGTAGATGCAGGCAGGAGTCGGTCTACTAATCTTGGATGTGATGCCTATGTAATGATCATTGCCTGGATATCGTCATAATTATTTGAAGTTCTATCAATTTCCCAACAGTAATTTGTTTACCCACCGTTTGCTATTTTTCTCGAGAGAAGCCACTAGTGAAACCTACGGCCCCCGGGTCTTCTTTCTCATATATTTTCCTTGCGATCTACTTTTCCTTTGCATTTTTATTCATATCTATTAAACCAAAAAATACAAAAATACCTTGCTGCGTTTATCTTTATTTATTTTATTAGCGATCGATCTATCAATCTACTACAGTTTACCTCACGTCTGCTTGCCTATCTTGAGGCGCCGTACCCCGGAAGGGATTGACAACCCATTTAACACGTCGGGTTGCGAGGTGTTGATGTTTGTGCGCATGTGTTGTTTACATTGTGTTGCTTGGTTCTCGTACTGGTTCAATACCTTGGTTTCATAACTGAGGGAAATACCTACCGTCGTTGTGCTACATCATCCCTCCCTCTCCAGGGAAATACCGACGTAGTTGCAGCTACCATGAGATGCAGAAAAGGGAGACATACTTCAACCCTTTCATGACCATTTGTCTCCATCCTTGATTGATTAATTAAGGGTCTTTGAAACAGTCTGTGCTCAGGGCCGGTCCTGAGATTTTGTGGGCCCGCGCCGAGACTAAAAGTCGGCGCCCTTAATATGGATGTCATAACATAAAAATGAATATACATATATATGAAATATTGATCGATAACACTTAAATGCATCTAAATCAGTATGCATATAAAATAATTTATACATATTACCTTAAAATTTTCTTCTAACAATCCTCAATGCAAAGTCAATTATGATGGGACCGATGTCAATATCATCCAATAATTTCTTCTCAATGCATAATGTTGCCAAATCATTTATCCTCTCTGAACAGATAGTTCTACAGTAATTTCAACTTTATAAGCCAGTCACATGCATAGTAAATAAGATGTGGTAGGCAATGAAGATATTAGGATAACAAACAACTTCTTGGACATGCTCGAAAATCTCCATAGCAGACATTACACCACCTGGGAAAGTTAATCTTATAATCTTCAACTCAAAAATAAGATCATATACCTCAACATCTCATGAACCATCAAGAGAGAAAGTTTCTGCAAATTTTGTGTGACACTCTTCAAGTTCAATATCATGCAATGATTTCCGAGTGCCCGAGCTCAATAATAATCCGAATATATATCTTTAATCACCACGAGTTCTTTAAATCTACCTTTCAAAGAAGTGATCGCGATATCAACCAAAATAAAAGAAATATTTAACTTGAAAAGACTTCACAACTTCTAGGGTTTCTTCTTGATAATCACTTTCATCATGAATATTTCCGCACTGTGATTGTACCTAGTCAGCCGCAACTTTCTTCTTTTTTTAGTCGCTACCAGATGGATATTTTCTTCCGGACACCATGATAAGACACAATGTCGAAAATAAATATAAGAAAATAAACCAATTGACAATTGTTGAACAGTGCCGATGTGTTGGCTGTTCATCTAGGACACTAGGAAGTAGAAACCGCAATATGAATATAAGATATAAGATATACCTCAGAGGATCGAATTGTCGATGGATGGAGAGCAAAGTGAGGTTGCGCCCGCCGCCGGGGAATTCAAATCGGCGGACGACCTGACTGAATTAGGAAGGAAAAATCAATTTAGGGGAAAGGGGAAAAAAGCGCCATGCGCACAGTCGCGATTAGCCAAGAGACAAGCGTCGGCGGCCGGCCGCTGGTAAATTGGAAAGTGCAGCGTGAATGCATGCGTGATGAATGGAAAGGGATCAATCAGTTGCTTCCTTTTCTATGTGTGTGTACTAACCTAAGGAATGAATCAGAAGGGATCAATATGTTCCTTCTTTTTCTGTGTGCATGTACTAAATGAAACGAATCAATCGCTGGCCCATCCTGCGTGACCCTCGCTGCGTGTGTATGTTCTGTTGGGCCATAAACGCCTACTGTATGTGTATACCGGGGAGGGGCCCCTCGATTTTGGGGGCCCGGGGCGGCCGCCCCCCTGCCCCTCCCCAGGGCCGGCTCTGTCTGTGCTCAGAATACATCTCTCACTCATAAGCACCAATGAAGTTATTTTGTTGGCGGAGCAAAACCTTTCCCTTTGGAGTATCAACTGCAAACTGGAATATTTGTTGAAGCTGAAGGACAAGCCTACTACCTCATCATCACCATCATCGCCGAAGAAAGAAACATGGGTATACGGGTATGGGCACTCCCCTTGGCTCGTGCCAAGCTTGGTGGAGATGCCCCGGTATCGTATCACCATCACTTTTATTACCTTTACCTATCTTATTTTATTCCTCGGTTATTTTGTGATTTAGTTGAATAAAAGTTTAGTATGATCTAATTTTGAGTGCTAATTTCATGATCTGTCTATGTATTAGAGTTGAGAGTTATATGATAAAGGGTAGTTTTGTTTCTTCACTTTTCTGTTTCAATCTTAGCAATGAAAATAATGGAAAAGATCATATGCTCATCTTATTGAAAGTAATGACATTACATAAAGAAAAGTATAGTTGTTATAATTTATTAAAAGTTAACAAACATAGCACTGGTCAATGATGCAATTCATGAAAATAAGGGAAGAGAAGATTCACATATAAACATACTATCTTGGACATCTTTTACGGTTGTGATCCCCCACTAAGTATTATATGTCAAATTGTTGACGTTGGACAAGGAAGACAACATAATGAGTTATGTTTGCTTATATTCACATGGAAGTTCTATTATTATAGATCCTCCAACATGTGGTGCTTGCTCAATATCTTTTGCTAGCCAAAATTTCGCACCAAGTAGAGATACTACTTGTGCATACAAAAACCCTTAAACCTAGTTTCATGTCTTGAGAGTCCACTATATCTACCTATGGATTGATTAGGATCCTTCAAGTAAGTTATCATCGGCGCGTAAAACAATTAAAATTGCTTCTAAATATGTATGACCTTTTATTGTAAGGGAAAATAAGCTTTGTATGATCTTGTGATGGTAAAGAAATAAAAGTGATGGACTGCATAATAAAGGTTGCTACCACAAGGGGCAATATAAAGTGACGTTCCTTTGCATTAAGAGCTTTCACATCCAAAAACAAAAAAGTGCATGACAACCTCTTCTTCCCTCCGCGAAGGGCCTATTTTTTTTACCTTTTATGTATTTATTTCTTATGCAAGAGTCAATAGTGTTCTCCTCTATTCCTTTTTATTTTTCTCTTTTGCAAGCATCATGTGGTGAGGAAAGATCTAGGCATATATATCCAGTTGGATATGAGTGATCATGAGTTATTATTGTTGACGTTACCCTTAAGGTAAATGAGTTGGGAGGCGAAATTATAAGCCCCTATATTTCTATGTCTCTAACTGAAACTTTTGCTCCATATATATGTCATGAGTGTGAGCAATCATAAAAGACTAAATGATAGTTGAGTATGTGGACTTGCTAAATAAAAGCTCTTACATGACACCCTTCCTGAAAAGATGATGAATTGTAATTGCCTTGTTAACTGAGAATATAGTTTGTAGTTTTCAAGAGAGATTATGATTTATACTTCATCTTGTGACGGATTGTTACTTTCTCAAGAGAAGTTCTATGATAGTAATATATCACTACTATGATATTGATCATGATGCTACTATGTCCATATTTTTTTTATCGACACCTCTCTCTCTCTCTCTCTCTCTCTCTCTCTCTCTCTCTAAACATGTGGACATGATTACCGATATCGGCTTTCGCTCGAGGACAAGAAAGGTCTAAGCTTGGGGGAGTTGATACGTCCATTTTGCATCATGTTTTATTACTGTTATTTATGATGTTTTTATCAATATAATACTTTATGGTGCCATTCTAATGCCTTTTCTCTCCTAATTTGCAAGATTTACATGAAGAGGTAGATTGTCGGCAGATGGAATTTTGGACCTGAAGAAGCTACGTCAGAGATACCTATTCTGCACAACTCCAGATAAGCTAAAATTTCACGGCAAAATACATTGTAATATATAAAAAATACTGGAAGAAGGAAGTACCATAGGGGGTCCACCAGGTGCCCACAGGCCACCAGGGCGCGCCCACACCTTAGGCACGCCCTGGTGACAGTGGGGCCCCTGGCTATCCTCCATGGCCCATCTTCTGGTATATAATCCCATTTTCCCTTATCACATCCCTAGCCTTACCTTGCACTAGGCTAGCACTTGTCTGTTGCATCATGTTTAAATTATTTCAAAACTTGAAATGGGGATTGCCTAAACCCTAGCGTCAAAGGAATTCACTAGGTTCAACTAAAATATTTTTAGTGAATCCAAATGGCTTTCAAAAATGTTCATCATTTCTAGAAAATGCTAGAAACCATAACCAGAGGTGTTGCACATTTTTCCATGACATATTTGGGCTCTAAATTAAATCATTTAGTATTTGCATTTGGGCATTTAAATGCTATTAAATATTTTAAATGCTCAATTAATCATAAACTAAAATGTTTGCTGTTGGTTATATTCCAAACAGTGGCATTGAGCAGTTTTATGATTTTTGAATCTGTTTTAGTATTTTTAGTAAAGCCACAAAGATTATAGAAAAATAGAAAATCAGAAATAAAAGAGAAGGAGGGAACTTACCTGGCCGCAGCCCACCTGGCCGGCCACACAGGTCGGCCCAACCTTTGTCTTGGCCCACGCCACCACCTGCTTCGCCCTCGCCATGCGAGCACAGAGGTGGCGCCGGCGAGCACGAGCTTCACACGCGTCGACTACTTGCCGCCGCCCCCTGGACACACTGGCGAGCTCCACGTCGCCGCCCCGACCCCGTGGACATCTCGCATTCTCCCCTACCTCTCTCTCTCTCGCTCTTCCTCCGCCATGGTCGATGCTGCTGCGCCCGCGCCATTGGGAAACCGCGTCCACCTCGTCCCGGTACCGAGCCACCGTGTCCAACAGCTCCGCCGTCGTTGTCTCCGTCGAACAGCCTGAGCCCCGAGCGCTCGCGCGCCCTACTTCGTCTTCTTCGAGCTCGACTTCACCGAGCACCGCCGCAGATCCCCTTCGTCGTCGCCGCCGTATCAGCTCGTCCCCAACCGCACCGTCTGCTTCTACGTGACCGCCGTGAGCTCAGCTACCTCCCCATCCTCTCCGTTTGTATTCTTGTGCACCGTAGCGACTACACGAAGCTCCACCGCACGCGCCGCTGCCGAGCTCATCGTCGACGTGACTCCGGCCACCCACAAGCCTCGCCACCTTGTCCACTAACTCCACCTCACCCCCACGAGTCCAACGCACCACTTCCCGTGCCTCGCCGTGCCCCGTAGCCCCAGGCTCATCTTCACCCGACTCCGGCGACCGCCTAGGTCGTCGCCAGTGACATTCCTGGCCACCCCGAGCTCAACCACCACCACCAAACGTTGCGGCTTGCTCCCAGCTACGCGTAGGTGCTCTCCGCCGCCCATTTGGTCGCCGGAACGCGCTAATGCACTCCCACCGCCGCGTCTGGCTTCGCCGGCGGCTAAACAACGACGGGTTTGACCCGTTGACCTTGACTGGGTGGGCCCAGGTTGACTCCCCTGAGTCTATGACAAGTGGGGCCCACCCTCTGCTAATTAACTCAGATTAGAACTAACTAAAATTTAGTTAGTTTAACTAACTGCTGACACGCGGGACCCACTGGTCAGGTTGACCTGGACGTCCCCTTGACCACTGACGTCACCCTGACGTAGTGCTGACGCAGTAACTCCTTTTCTGGATTTATTCTTATACAGGAAATTCCAGAAAATAGCCAAAACTTCTAAAAATCATAGAAAATCAACCGTAGCTCCAAATCAAACAAGTTATATATGAAAAATGATCAGAAAAATCCAATCTATCCATCTGTACCATTTTCATGCATGTTGGAACAACTTAAAGTTGTTGTTTAGTACATTTCAATTAAATGGCATTTAAGAAAGCACATATGGAGTTTGGAATTTGAACCTAGTGTTCAAACCAACTCCATTTAACTTGTTGCTAGTTGCATTAGGCCAATCAACAGCATATTGCCATGTCAAATTCATGCATCAATTTGTTGCATGGCATTTGTCGGTGTCAAAACCGGCGGATCTCGGGTAGGGGGTCCCAAGCAGTGCGTCTTAGGATAAATGGTAACAGGAGACAAGGGACACTATGTTTTACCCAGGTTCGGGCCCTCTTGATGGAGGTAAACCCCTACGTCCTGCTTGATTGATATTGATATTGTGGGTATTACAAGAGTAGATCTACCACGAGATCGTAGAGGCTAAACCCTAAAAGCTAGCCTATGGTATGATTGTCGTTGTCGTCTCATCGACTAGCCTTGGCCTCGGTTTATATAATGCAGGAGGCCTAGGATAACAAGAGTCCTAGCCGAATCGCCGGTGGGGAGGAGTCCTTGTCTTGATCGCCAAGTCTTGTTGATTCTTCCTTGTATCGGCAGCTGTCCGGACTGGCCCATGAGTATCTGACCATGGGGTCCTCGGCCCAATCAAGCGATCGGGAGACGACGTGGTGAGTACCCCTAGTCCAGACACCGTCGATAGCCCCTGAACCGGTCTTCAAGTTAGGGACGCTCCTCGATTCTTCCGAACTGTTCTTCATCTTTGGTTGCCGGTCTTGAAAAACGGTTCAACAAATCTTCTCATCTTCTATCTTGAGGATCGCCGAAATGCATTCGACGAGTTTATACGTCGGGTATCCGAGGAGCCCCTTTAAGTTTCCGACCTTTATCAATGCCTTTGTTATTTTTATGCCATACCTCGGGTTTGAAGTTGTTCCCGGGTGGCAAGGTCCTCTTGCGTCCGAGCTCCAACGCCGGACTGCATTCGAGGTATCTTTTTCAGCCGAGTACCAATGCCGGACTGCTTCCCAGCTCTAATGCCGGAC
This sequence comes from Aegilops longissima, assembly GCA_021605205.1. Classification (NCBI taxonomy): domain Eukaryota; kingdom Viridiplantae; phylum Streptophyta; class Magnoliopsida; order Poales; family Poaceae; genus Aegilops; species Aegilops longissima. The sequence continues at coordinate 481,787,162 of CM038680.1, read as the reverse complement.
TATGTATCCGAGCTCCAACGCCGGACTATGTATCCGAGCTCCAACGCCGGACTGTGTATCCGAGCTCCAACGCCGGACTGTGTATCCGAGCTCCAACGCCGGACTGTATCCGAGGTGTCGTAAATCACCTTGGTTCAAAGAAGTTTGAAGGAGTTTAGCCGAGCTTAATGCCGGAAGTGCCCTCTATGGAGCCAGCCACTAGCGCCCGAGCTTTACGCTTTGATCGCTTACGAGGTGGTGCACCACCCGAATGTGGGCTGATTTTTGGTCAATATTTTTATTGATGCAATTTATTCTCGGACGAGATATATAGCGGTAGCCCTCAAGGTGTGTATCGGTCTAAAACCGAGATGCACATGAAGGATGACATAATACCGCTGATCCTCGTAGCACGAGACTCAAAGTTGATTTGCAAAATTGGTGCGAGGATCAAGTCCTAGCTCGCGAAACACTTCGGACACAAAAGCGGCGTGCTCGATCCTCGAGACTCGGGTTGGGTGCGGCCGACCAGCGTGAGGATCAAAATCTCCTCGAAACTGTATTGCACTTAAGATTTTCTGCATAGAACAAGCAATGCAGAGCTCCCCGAGACACGGTCGGTGGCAACACCGATCGGGGATCAATGTGCCCCTTTAATATTTGTAAGTAATAAGCCCGAAGCCCAAGATCCCCGAGCCTTAATGTGGGCACGGGTGGCGAATGAAGGATCAATATCCATAGTAAAATCACAAATTATGTGTAATGACTCAATGTATCCAAGTACTTTATGTCATTAATGCTCGGATCCGCATTGTACAAAACTTTGTTGACCGACCATCGGCTTCAACCTCCTCGGCGAAGCCGAGGAGTGTTTATCCTACTTTATGAAGCCTTTATGAGGGCAAAGATTTACGACAAACAAGGCAATCTGGCCATACGGTTTTATAAACAAAGGTGCAGCAGAGAGATATGCTATATTACTGTTTAATGAAGAAATGTCTTCCAAAGAAAATAGTCCCGCTTATCGGTTCCTTTCTTTGCGTTTCCATGCTAAGCATGATCATGAAACCTCAGCTCAATGTAAGAGCAAAATATTGAGGATTTAGTTTGGGAGGTCGAGTACTAGCCCCCAAGAGTGTTCGGCGACAGCGAGGTCAAGCCGAAACACTTCGACCAATGTCATGAATGGCCCGTCATTTAATATAGTCATCGGATCGTGACCAGTTTACACCTATTGTGACAGTCAGTTTTGGCTTTCTCCACTGAGGTGCTTGACCATGCGAGCTGGAAGCACAATCGCGATGGTTCTCCTGTGCACACCTTGCCGAACAAAGCGGAACGTAGGAGGCAAGTCTTGAGGCCGGGCAACCCAACTATTGACCAAGACACAAATCGAAACTGATGCATATATAGCAATACCGAGAATTTTTTGCGAATCTCTAAAGGAGTCCGGCATTGCATCATGAGACTTGTGCTGAAAACACACAAATAGTTTAAAAGTGCCAAAAGCTTGGAAAACCAAAAACGCTAGTAAAAACATGGCGTCCGAACACTCGTGTCCGAAAAAAAGGAGATAAATAATAAAAACTTTGCAGCGACTAAGAAGAAAAACACTT